>JAPEBW010002172.1:0-14444 GCA_027405785.1 Ophiocordyceps robertsii
GATAAGATTTTTCTTTAAAAAAGATCTATAAAGACAAAAGATTAGGATTTTCTTTAAAGAATTCCTAAGGTTACTCTCTTTAAAGTAGGATTTCTTTAAATGTTTAGATAGTTTCTTAAAGGTTAAGAATAACCTACGAGAAAAGAACGTTTATCTTTCTAGGTTTAAAAAGACCTTAAAGAGGGGAATGTATAACGGAAACCTTATTCCGTTAGTAATCCTAAGTACTAAGAAGTACTAATATCTAGTAAAGTAGATACCGCTAAATATAAAGGAGTAACTAGTAAAGTAAATACCGCTAGTTATAAGATATAACTATTAAAGTAAATACCGGTAGTTATAGGAGAGACGATATAGCTTAATAGTTAAAGACGGCTAGTATTAGCTATAAGCGGTATAGGCTAGACGCGCTTATATTCGGCTTAGGTTAGCTTCGGCTAGCAACGGGATTCGTATCGCACGATCGACCGATGCTTTATATAATCGACCGATGCCTCGTATAAAGCTAAGGCGGGAGGCCTTCCCTTTAAAAGAGGATAGAATCTTATAGAAGGTTTTAAGATAAGGATATCTAGTCTTATAGGCTAGTCGTAAGTAATAAAGCGTATATTACTTATAACTAGTAATAGAGGTAGCGCAAGCTATTTTTATTAGCTTAAGAAGTAGTTTAGTAACCCTATAAGTTATATAAGGTATAAGTTATAAATTGGCATATAAAAGTATGTGAAAGTATATAAAAGGAAAGCCTTTTAGTAGCTTTAGAAAGGTATAAAAGGAGGTCCTTCCTCCTCCTTCTCTCGACTCCTTTCCTTTTATTCTTTCTTCTTCTTTAGCTAGTTTTAACCCGAGAAATCCGCATAATAAGATACCCTTACCTTATTCGGTTTAATTATTAGCACTAAGTCTTCTTCTCCCTTTCCGGCTAGTGAATTTAAATTAGATAAATTACACGAGACTACTTAACGCATATAAAACGTTAAGGGTTCCGTAATATATATTTTAAAAGAATAAAACTCTTAATAATAAACTAAAGCCTAAAGCTTATAAAGGGGTAATAATAAGCTATAAAGATACCGCTGATAAAATATATGACTTTTTTAAACGAAAAGTAATAATTTATAAAAATATAACTATACTAAAGAATAACTTCTTAAATAAAGGGGAATATACTGATTTTAATAATATGCCCTCTTTAAATAAGATAGTAAATAACTATAATACTAGAAATATTAGTACTAGTAATAATAATAATAATAATAATAATACTAATAATACTAATACTACTAATAATACTAATAATACTAATAATACTAATTATACTAATAATACTAATAATACTAGTAATATAAATACTAGTAAAATAAATATAAGTAATAATAAGATAAATACGAAAGATACTAGTAATATAGATAATAATACTAGCGATAATAATACTAACGATACCTAGTAAAAGGATTAAAGGATTTAAGTAAAAATACCTAAAAAGCCTAATAAATACTATAAAGATTTTATAGAATACCCTATATACAATATATTAATTAATAATAATAATACAGAACATATTCTTTTTATTATAGAAGGAAATAAAGATCCTATAAAGCCGACTACTTATAAGCAGGCTATAAAGAGTCCGCAAGCAAAAGACTAAGATAAAGCTATGCTAACTAAACTAAACGAACTTATAAGTTTAGATACTTAGGAAATATAAGAGCTTCTTAATAATAAGGAGGCTTTAGGAGGCTAATAGGTCTATAGAATAAAGAAGGATAATAAAAATAATATAACTAAGTATAAAGCTCGCTTTATAGCATAAGGCTATAAGTAAATATATAGCTTAAACTATATCGAAACCTTCTTTATAACCGCTAGACCTAAGTCTACTAAACTTTTATTAATGCTAGCTATAACTAATAATTAGCAAATACTGCAATACGATATAAAGAATGCATTTATATATGTGGATATAGATATAGAAATATATATAAATATACTATAGGGTTATAAAGACTATATTATAAATAAAGACCCTAAGTATAAAAATAAAAGTAATAAGCAGTATAATAAAAATAAAAAGGTAGTTGCAAAATTAAAGAAAGCTTTATACGGTCTTAAACAAAGTCCGATGCTTTAGTATAACTTAGTATCTAAGGTCTTAAGCAAGCAAGGATTTTCCTACCTACTTATAAACAAAGGAGTTTTTATAAACAATAAGCTATATTTAGCTATATTAGTTTACGTAGACGATCTTTTATTCTTTAAGCTTATAGAGGATTCTATAACTTGCATAATTAATATAATAAGCAAGGTCTTAAAGATTTAATCTTTAAGCGAAGTAAAAGACTTCTTAAGAATAACTATAACTATAAACAGAGCGAAAAAGAACATATATATATCCTAAGAAAAGTATACCCTTAATACGATAAAGGAATTTAATAAACAAAATATTAAAACCTTAAAAACCCCTGCTAGAAAGGGAGTTAAATTAAATAAAACAAAAGACTATATAGCTAGAAAAGAAGACATCCTATTATATTAAATGCAAATAGGCTTACTATTATTTTTAGCATTGTTTTTAAGGCTAGATATATTATACGTAGTAATATTATGTGCTAGATTTGCTTTTAACTTAAAAATACTAAATTTTAAAGCACTAGATACGATCTAGAAATATTTAAATAAATATCCTAGCTTAGGCATATACTATAACTATAATATAGCATTTAATATGCTATTTTTCAAAGCCTATACTAATACTGATAAAGCTAGTGATCTTATAGACCGTAGGTCGGTCTCCGGATACTGTTTGTTTAAAAATAATAACCTTATAAGCTAGGCTTACTAAAAACAAAAATCCATAGCACTCCCTATATACAAGGCCGAATATATAGGCCTTAAGAAGGCTAATTAAGAAGCTTTATATTTTTATAGCTATTTTAATACTATAGTGGAAGGAATGTCTATAAATATACTTAAAAATAAAGTCCCTATTACTTTTATAGATAATCAATCTGCTTTAAAAATAGCAAAGAATCCTAAATTATATAAGCTTAGAAAACATATAAACTTAGTATATAACTTTATGCGTAATAGTATTAAAGAAAAAGAGATAGAGGTTTATTATATAAAATCTAAAGATAATATAGCAGATATATTTACTAAGGGATTGGGTTTTATACTATTCGATAAATTCTGAAGTTTACTAAGAACTAAAGAGGTTATAATATAAATTCCTATAATAAAGGTTTTTAGCTATTTCTTGCTTTCTTTAGCTTTCCTCTATATAACCTAAGGGTTTTCACCTATTTAAAGGTTTTCCTTATATAATAAAATAAAGAGGTTTTACTTAAATTATATAATTAGTTTTTTCTTATAAAATAGGTTTTCTTAAGCTATAAACGAAAGAACTTTCCCTTATTTAAAGGTTTTTTACTTTACTTTAATTAGTATATCTAAAGCGCACTTATATACTATAAGTACCCTTTAAAGGAGGCTATAAGGGAGTAAAATATACTCTCCCGCAGCCTATAGGCTAAATACAGCATAAATAACACATAACATAAATACGCTAAAATTAACATTAAACCCGCTATACAATTCTACATACTATACATATTTCCCTATATTATTCCACTTATATATAAGCAAGATATAAGCAGATTAGGAAGAGGTGTGTGTGGAGACTATATGTATAATCTATGCTAAGTCGCTACGCCACCTCGTATTCCTTGCGGAATTAATCCCTAGGCTTATAAATATAATATTAACCTAATAACAGCTATTAGCCCACTATGCATAACTGCGCTAAACAGGGGGCTCTTTTCCAAATCACTTAAGTTACTTATAGCTTAGGAATCGTCTATATAAGGAAGCCTTAGTCCCCCCTTTACTTTAGCTAGATTATTAACCTTATATATACATATCTTACTTATTTGTTTACCTTTTTACATACTCTTTGCATCTCTATAATCCCCTTACTCGTAGCTATAAGCCTACTTTCTTCTATACCTATTTGCTTATTAATAAATCGCGGTAAAGTCTATCCTATATCTTTTAAAGTGCTTTTATAGTTAAAAACGGGTTAAAATATAGTTAAGATATCCTATAAAAATTCTTAAATATCCTTTAAAGATACCGGCGGAATCCGCTTAGTAGTTTTTATAGTATTTTTTATAATTAAAAACGTCGTAAACTATAGTTAGATAGGCTCTTAAGCCTTTATAATTATATCTTAGAAACCTTAATAAGGTCCGATTAGTAATATTTATTATATCTCCTTAGGCGAGCCTTTATAATACGTGCTTCGGGCGTTTTTATCTTAAGGTTTTATACAGCTCCTTAAAAGTAAAGTAAGGAGTCCGGGCGTGGCTGTTTAGATTCTAAAATATACCCTTTATACTTAAAATAATAAAAGTGCCGTTAAGAATATCCTTATTAATAAGTGCTTAGTCCTTACTACTTTAAAAAAATAAAGGGCTTTTTAAAATTATATTAAGGAACTAAAAAAGACTTAATAGTTATAAGAGCGTATTATATAGCTTAAAGAGGAAATATAAGAAAAAGGAGGTTTACTTCTTAACTAATTAAAAAGGCGTTACTAGTTAAACTCTTTTAATTTAGTAGCTAGTTAAAGTAATAAGGTAAAGCTTAAAAATATTACTTAGTTAGCTTAACTAACTAATTCTTAAAAACGGCTTAACTAGCTTTATAATTTAAAGGATACGTTTAAAGCTATACTTTAACGATTCCGCTAAGATAACGTTAAAATCCGATTTATAGTAGATTATATATATACTAAATATAAAGCAAGATAGTGCTAATACCTTAAAGAATAGCCGCTAAATAATTAAGAATAATATAGTATAAGCTAGATTTATTTTAATTTATAGATACTTATACTTATTAAGGATATAGTAAATAAAGAAACACTCTTAGCGATATAGCTAAAAAACAATTAATAGCGAGATATATAGTCTTTATTAAAGTTTAGCCTTTACCTTTACTTTATTAAACGATATTTTAAGCGGCTATTAAAGTAAATACGGTTATTAAGGTTCTTCGCTAAGTTACGATTAAAGCTTTAAAAGCAACTTAACTTTTATTCGATACTTATATATAAGTATAGTAAAGAAGAACTAATTTAAGTAGCTTAACGCTATTAAGACGCTATAAATAGTAAGAAACGCCGTTTAAGCATAAGCTTTAAATTAAGATAGCGCGGAATAAGTTTAAGATCCTTTAACTAAAGACATTCTCACTATAAAAAAGGCCGCAATAAATAGTAATTAAGAGGTTCTTACTATTAAGGTACTACTAATACCTTAACGATAATAAGAGGAGACTTACGTTTAAATACCCTTTAATATAGCCGCGGCTAAGGTCGTTAAAAAGAGCGAGGCTAAGGCTAAGGCTTATCCTAAAACTAAAAGGTTATATATTTTAAATATAATAAGCTAAGTTATTATATAAATAAGTATACTTTAGCTTTAACTATAAATATCTTCGCAAATACCTTATATATTAAAGCCGCTTTATAGAGAAAGGCTTAAAGGCCGGAGTAAACGCTTCTCTTTTAGCTATATTAATACCTTAAAGAGAGCTATTATAAACTCTTATAGTACTATTAAGGCGAAACCCTACTAATATAAAGGTATACTTAGATACTTATAATATAGTAAACTTAGTAAATATATATTTCGTATGCTAATAAAGCTTATTATAAGTCTTATTATTATATCTTAAGCTTAAGAGACTAAGCGATAGTTAGGCAAACGACTATAAGGTTTAAGAGGTTTTAATAAGAATTATTAATATAAAAGACACCGAAAAGATAATTACTTAGTACTATATTAGTATTAATAAGTTAATGCTAAATAACTATATATTAATTTTAAAGTTAACTATAATAATTATAAATAAGAAAATCTATATTGTTTTATAAAAAAAGCAATAGTAGTTTAAGCATTTAATTTATAGCGGCACTTTATAAACTCTTTAAAAGTTTATAAGGGATTGCCTAAATAAGGCTTATATCTATATAATCGCTACTAACTTTAAGCTAATTCCGTTATTAAATAAAGAGGACGATAAAGGGATTTTAAAAAGAGAATAAACTAAGATACTACTAACTTTATACCGATTTAAAGATATATTCTTAGTAAATAAGCTTAACCTATTACTAATTAAAAAAGGAATAGATTATATAATTAACTTAACTTTTAGTATAAAACTAATCTTGAAACTAATCTACCCTCTATCTCGCAACGAATTTTAAGTATTAAAGGACTAAATTAATAACTTTATAAAACGTAGTATTATCTAAAAATTATAAAGTTTAAGAAGCATACTAATCCTTTTTATCTTAAAGAAAGATAGTAGCCTTTATCTTTATATAAACTACTAAGGACTTAACTATATTCTTTAGAAAAATCAGTACCTTTTACCTTTTATTTTAAAGATCCTTAACTATTATTAAGAAGCTAAATTCTTTTTTAAGATTAATATTTAAAACGTATATTAGTATATTTATATAAAAAAAGGCGATAAGTAAGAAATAGCCTTCTAACTATACTATAAATACTTTAAATACTTTATTATGCTATTTAGCTTAATTAACTCTTTAGCTACTTTTTAAAGCTAGATTAATTAAGCGTTAAAAGGCCTTATCGATACTCTTTTTATAGTATATCTTAATAATATCTTTATTTTCTTAAAAAGAAAAAATAAATTATTAAATACCTTTAGTAAGTTAAAAAAAGGCTATATATAGCATAACTATTTATAAAGCTATTTAGATATATATTTTATTAGCAATTAATTAAGTTTCTAAGTTTTATTTTATTAGTTAATAAGGTATTAGTAAATCCTTAATAAGTAAAAGTAATCGCTAAATAGCTAGTACTTAAGACTTATTAAGATATTTAAGTCTTCTTTAAGTTTTATAATTACTACTATCGTTTTATTTACCGCTACTTTTATATAATAGTACTTCTTACCGCACTACTAAAAGGTAATAATAATAATAAGAAGCTAAGGAAGGTAACCTAAATGTAACTAAATTTATAGCGTTTTAGTCCTTAAAGGACGTATTTATTAATATACCCTTACTTTAATACTATTACTTAAAAAGGCATACTTAAATTAAAACTAATATATTATAATATATAATAGTAGGTATTTTATATTAGCTTAATAATAAGGGTCGTTACTATTTTATTGCATTTTAGTTAAGAACGTTTACTAAAGCTAAGTTAAACTATAAAGTCCCGGACTAAGAACTATTTACTATTATAAAGTTATTTTAATACTAATAATACTATATTAAAGGAGCTATATTATAAATAAAAGTCTTATTTAACTAGTTTAACCTTTAAACGTTTATACGCTAAACCTCCTTTAATTAAAAATAAGCATAATAGTATATATACTTAGCGCTATTTAACTTTATAATTAAGCATAAAGTAAGGAAATTAAACCTAGCTAACGTACTATTAAGAAGACTTAAATATAAAGGCGAGAAGCCCTTATTTATAAAGTTACTATTTAAGCTTAAATTAAAGCTAGCACTAATAAATTATATAACTACTAATAATCCGTAAAAGGATAACGAGAAGTCTTTATAGGTAAAGGAAAGCCTAACTTTAAGCCGGTATAAGTATAGCGAGTTGCCTTTATATAAGGAAAATATATAAGCTTTTATATAGTAAACTATTACTAACTTAAAAGCGGACTTTAAGTAACTAGCTATATAAGCTAAAAAGAGAGCTAGTTATAAATAGCTTCTCTTAAGCAAGACTATAAAGGATATAGCTTATAGCCTTTTAATATATACTATAAAAGTTCTTAATACTTTACTAAAATTGCTAAAACGTACTTAAAGCGAAGATATAGTAATTACTAAATAAAAAGCAATTAAAGACTTCTTAAAAAAGAAGTATCTTTAGTTATTATAATTAAATAGATTATTACTATAAAAGAGATAAATCGTAATACCTTTAAATACTAGCTTATAGTAAGAGTTAATATAACTTTACTATAACGACTTATAAATAAAATACTTTAAAGGCTAATAAATAAGTAAATTACTATTAAGGAATTTCTATTAAAAGAATATAGTAAGGGATATTAATTAATATATTTAAGAATACTTAGTATATTAAGGCGCTGTATTAAAAAGGTATTCCTTTTATAGCGCTATATAATTATTGCTATATCTTATATAACTATAAGAAGAACTATTAATAGACTTTACTATAAGTCTAATAAAAGTATAATATTATAGACGATAAGTTAACGCAATACTAATAATCGTAAACTAATATACTAAATACTGCTTTTTTATTTTATATTTTAAGATAATAAACGCGCTTAAGCTAGTAAGGGCATTTTATTATAACGTTAAGTTAGTATATAGGCCCTTAAAGAGCATAGTTATAGATAAAGGATTACTATTTACTAGTAAGTTTTAATTAAACTTATATTTTATCTTATAAGTAAAACGTAAATTATTAATAGTGTTTTACTTTTAAACCGATAAGTAAACGGAATATATAAATTAAAAAGTATAATACTACTTAAGATACTTTATAAATTTAAAATAAATAAACTAAGTATGCTTTCTTTAAGTAGTATAATTTACATAGAATAATATAACTAATACTACTATTAAGCTATCCCTTAACGAGGCCTTTTTTAGCTACTAGCTAAACTTTTATATTAACGTTAAGGATAATATTATAAAAGGGGAGGTACTTAAAGTAAAAGTAAGAATTAATAAGCTAAAAACTTTATAATAACGACTTAAAGAATACTAATAAAAAGCTATTAAAGCGTAATTAAAGTACTATAACCTTAAATACTAACTACTTTTACTTAAAGTTAGTAACTTTATTACGCTTTTTATAAAGAATTTATACTTTAAAGATAAGAAAAGGAAGCTATCTTTTAAGTATATTAAACCTTTTTAAGTACTATAAGCTATTAAGAAGCAAGCTTATCGTTTAGCCTTTTAAAATAAATACTTATATATATAATATATTTTATATTAGCTTGTTAAAACCTTAAAAAAAGGCTAGGTAATTAAGGAGGCGCTAAACCGTTAACGATACTTAATATTTAAGATAAAGAAGGCGAATAAGAAGTCTAAAAAGTACTAAATAAGAAACGTATTAAAGGCAATACCTTTTTCTTAGTTAAGTAAAAAGGATAGCTAATAAAGTATAATTAGTAATTTAACGCTAAAGATATAGCGAATAGCTAAGCACTTATTAGCAAATACTTTACTAACCTTACTAAGAAAAAGAAAAAACGTAAAACTAAGTAAAGGCTAAGACGTTAAAGGCATAAAGATAACCTACTTATTAAGTTATAATTCCTTATTAACTTAATACTAATTCGCTACTAATTAACTATATCCCCGGTTAAGATAACTATTTATAAATAAGTAAAATATAAAATAAGGAAGAAAAGTAAGTAAAAGTAGATAACTAAAAAGAAAATATAAAGCTAAGCTAAGTCCTCCTTAAAATAATAACGATAAAAAAAAGAAACTATAAGCTATAAGCTATTACTACTTTATATTATTAATAAAAGAGAGATAAAAAATAAAATAAAATAAAAGATAAACTTAAACCGTTCTTTACTTATATTAATACTTTACTAGTATTATAGGATCTTACTAAATAGTCCTTTTATTTATATTAGTTAAAGAGGGAAATATTAATATCCCCCTCTCTTTTATTAGCTATATCTTAATTAGTATAGTACTTACCTCCGCCTTTATAATAAGTAAGGCATATCGCTACGACGTATAGCTTTTATTGCTTATAAGTAGCTAAAGTTTTAATTATGCTTTTTAAGTACGGTACTCCGGACTAGCTATATCGATAGTAAAAGGTAACATTAAGGTTGATTAAGTAAGTAACTCGCGCCGCTTATCGATAAGGATATAATAATCGCTATACTAAGACTAAGGGATTATTAGCTAATTGCTAGTATATTAATTATATATTAATTACTATTATTTCCTTTTTAGTACTTATAATACCGTTCTTTTTTTAATAGCTTATCTTAGCGATATTATACGCTTTATAGAGATATTAAGCTATTATAATAAAATAGCGGCAAGCCTTTTTACTAAATAAAAAGGCGTTATCGTTATTATTATTATTTTTAAAGTTAGTATTATAAACGTTAAGTATATTAAGCTTTAAAATATAATTAAGTAAGGCGACTATATTAATATAATTATAAGCTATAAGTATACCCGCTTATATAATAATAAGCTAATAAATAGGATTAATAAATTTTATTAATAGTTATAGTTAATTAATAATATACTTAATTATAAGTAGCCGTATATTAATAGCACTACTCGTACCTTATAAAGGTAATATTAAAGAAAATATACTTAATTTTTATAAATTTTGTAAGCTTTAGCTTAAATACCTTATAAGCTATAATAACAGTGCGGAAATAATATATATATTAAAGTTTAGCGGGCATTATATTATTAATATAAATAATATAGGCTTTAGCTTTAAACTATATATATTTCGTCTATAAAACAATTAAGATATTAGCCTTACTATTACTTATATTAATTAAAGTATTCTTATTGCTATTACTATTACTACCGCTTATTATATTAAGCTACTCTTCTTTAAAAGAAGGTATAATAAGTAAAGCGTTAAAGCTAAGTATTATTAATATCTTAAAGCTTTATTAGTCTTACTACTACTACGTTTAGAAAGTAATATTATTATTAATACTACTAATACTAAAGATAAAAGACTTACTTTATGCTTATTAATTATTAATAAGCGTATTAATTGCTATATTCTTAAGGATAAGCATAAAGTTAAGTATAAGCACCTCTTTAAGAGGTACTCCCTTATTATAAAGTAATAGTAAGCTAAGCGTCTTTTTAGCCTAACCTCTTTTAGTATTAATACCGGCCTTTCTAGCTAAAGGAAAGTTAAGGACTTAAGGAGAACCTTTATCGCGACTAAAACGCTTTAAAGGTAAACTGCTTAAAAGTTAATACTATATTTAATATAAGGAATCGGCGCGCTAATTAGTTAAGTGCGGCTTTAAGGTATAAGGTATATTAACGATAATAAAAAAGTAAAGAATATATATAAAATAAGGAGCGAAAGGTATAGAAAACTAAATATTAAAATCATTGCGGGAAAGTTAAAAAAGAGAAGAAAAATAAAAAGTGCGGAGATAAGTATAATAAACTTTTAATTAATATATTACTATTAATATATAAGCATAATACTTATAATTACTTCAAGGTAATTTACGTTATTACAACTTTATATATAACCTTATATATTTAATGCTATATTTATTTATGTATAACTACTAAGCGTATATATTATTATATTTTAATTATATATACTTATATAATAATACTAACTAAGAACATAACTATAACTTTATATTACTAAATCCCTTATAAATAGTACACTTAATATACTTTTAATTAAATAGCTAAGGGCGTTTATTATAAAGAGGGGATTATTATAAAAATAGTATTAATAGTATAGGCTAACTAAGTATAGGGAATATGCTAAGTAAAAAGCCCTGCTTTTATTCCTAACTTAATAAGTAGTTAACGGGCCTTAACGATTAAAGCTAAAAGACTCTCCTTTTTATAAGCTTTATTCTTATAATAAAGTAAGTAGCTAAGCGATATTATAACTTATCGTACTATTTACTATTTTTATTACTTAATTAATAGTATTATAAGACTATCTCTTTATATTACTAAACCTTAATTATTTTTAAAACGATAAGTAGTAAGGGGTAATTTATTTAATTTAAATTTACTAGCCGGAAAAGGAGAAGAAGACTTAGTGCTAATTACTAAACTAAATAAAGTAAGGTTATCTTATTATACGGATTCCTTAGGTTAAAACTAGCTAAAAAAGATAAAAAAAGAAAAGAAAAGAAGTTAAGAAAAGAAGGAGGAACGACCTTCTTTTATACCCTTTTAAGGCTATTAAAAGACTTTCCTTTTATATACTTTTATATACTTTTATATACTAATTAATAACTTATACTTTATATAACTTATAAGGTTACTAAACTCCTTTTTAAGCTAATAAAAATAGCTTATACTATCTTTATTACTAGTAATAAGTAATATACGCTTTATTACTTATAACTAGCTTATAAGACTAAATATCCTTATTTTTAAACCTTTTATAAGATTCTATCCTTTTTTAAAGGGAGGCTTCTTACTTTAGCTATATATAAAGTATTAGTTAATTATATAAGATATTAGTTGATTTATTTAATACTAATCCTATTACTAGCTTAAGCTAGCTTAAGCTAGCTTAAGCTAAATATAAGCGTATTTAGCTTATACTGCTTATAGCTAATACTAGCCGTCTTTAACTATTAAGCTATATTATTTCTCCTTATAATTACTAATATTTACTTTAATAGTTATAATATATAATTAGTAATATTTACTTTATAAGTTACTTTTTTATATTTAGCGGTATTTACTTTATAAAATATTAGTACTTTTAGTACGGAGGATTACGAATAGAATAAGGTTGTTATTATAAATTATTTATAGCGTTTAAGTTTAATATATAGTATAATTTTATAAGTCTTAATAAGGATAAAAAAGAAGCTTTATTTTACTTTAAAAACTACTATAAAAAGCGGTTAAAGCGGTTTAAAATAATAAAGCGCGATTAATAAGCACTTATTAAAAAGATAAAAAAAAAAGTAACGCTAAAATAATAAATACGAATATAAAGGTAAGAAAAGGAAAGGAGGTTATTTTTTTATTAAAAAGGAAAGTAAAAAAGGGAAGAAAAGTTAATTTTTTTCCTAGAAAAGCAAAGTAAGAAAAAAGAGTTTTTAAAAAGTTTAAGCAATTTAAATTAATTAAGAAAATAGTTTTTAACAATTAGTATAATTAATAAGTATAATAAATTGCCGCCTTAGTTATTTTAATAAAGTATACCTTAAGATTTTTTATATTTATCGCGGCTTATACTTATATTTTAGTTTTAAATTATCCTTATTAAAAGGTAGTTTACTACGCCTTATAGTATAAGGATAAGGGGATAAGGCGCGGACTAATTACTGCTAGTTAAGGCTAGTACTACGGACTAATTACCGCTAGTTAAGGCCGGTACTATAAACTAATTACCGCTAGTCGGGCTAGTATAACGGACTAATTACTATATATAAACGTATATAAAGGTTTAAAAATAGTAAAAAGCTTATTTATTCTTTAAAGCATAGCTAGATACTTTATACTTAGTTCTTTAAGTTAATTTTAAGGATCTTTAACTATACTATCCTTCTATCTATTATTAATACGTAGATAAACTATAGATATCCTTATAAAACTACTTAATAAACTAAATATAAGCTTAATTAGAAATATTATAAACTATAGTTAAGAAAATACCTTAAATATCCTTAAATGTCCCTTAATAATCGGGGTAAAGTTTATCTTATATCTTTTAAGGTGCTTTTATAGTTAAAAACGGGTCGAACTATAATTAAGATATCCCGCGGAAATCCTTAGATATCCCTTAAAGATACTAGCGGAATCCGCTTAATAGTTTTTACGGTATCTTTTATAGTTAAAAACGTTATAAACTATAATTAAGTAAGCTCTTAAGCCTTTAGAGTTATATCTTAAAAACCTTAGCGGGGTCCGACTAGTAATATTTATTATATCTTCTTAAGCGAGCCTTTATAGTATATGCTTTAAGCGTTCTTATCGCAGGGTTTTATAGGGCTTTTTAAGAGTAAAGTAAGGAGTCCTAGCATAGCCGTTTAAATTCCGTTATATAGTTTATTTTGCTTAGTTAAAGTATAAAAGCTTATAAGTATTTAAGCTTAAATATATATATTTACCTTATTTATATATATATAGTTTAAACCGCTATTATTTAAATAAAACGCTTATTAAATTTAATAAATATATACTAAGCTACTCTTTTTCTTTACTTTTTTTAAATTATTTAATAATATTAATAGTATTAATAAGAAATAAAAAAAGCTTAATAATATATATAAGAGCAATATAGTTAAGAGAATAGAAAGTATTTATATAATAAAAGCTATATATTAATTAAAGCGCTGAAAAGTAAAACCAATTTTAAATTAACTTTTTAAGTATAGAAAAAAAACCTTTTCAGCTTTTATTTAACTTAAAAAGTTAATAAAATACTTAAAAAAATAAAGATTTTACTTTATTAAAAAGGGTATTTTTAAATTATTAATTAAGTAAAAAAAAGAAGTTTACTTTTAGTATAAAACGAAAATACTTATAATAAGTATAGATTAATATAATAATATATCTATTACTTAATAATTTAATTTTATAAGTGCCTATAAAAAAGTACCTATAGAATTTTAAACACTTAGGTACTTATATTATAATACGGCCCCGGATTTTAGTACGC
>JAPEBW010002173.1:0-14440 GCA_027405785.1 Ophiocordyceps robertsii
GAGGGTTTTTCCCCGGGCACTCCGGTTTCCCTTTATATAAACCGAGCGATGGCTTAAAAACCTATAGATAGGTCCTTAGCTTAAACTTAATAATAATAATATATTATAGTTAAAAAGAAAGTTATTATGCTTAAAAAGCTATATTTATACTGCTTGTTTTTAATTTTATTAATAGAAAATATAGTAAATAACTTAAGAATAAAAGTAATAAATTAAAAAGGTTTTAGTTAGCTTATTACTTTAAAAGATTTAAAAGATAAGTTTAAATATAAAAAGTACTAATAGAAATTATAAGTAACTATAACATAAAAAGGGTTTTTTTTCTTTATAAAGCTTTATCTAAAAAATAAGTAAAAGTGTATTTATAGCTAAAAGGTATAAGTATAAAGTTTAAGAGAATATATATAAAATTAAGAACTATCGCTTAAAAGAAAAAGAAAGAAAAGAAAGTTAAGTAAAAAGAAATACTTTTTTTCTAAGTAGCTTTTAAAGCAGCTTAAAAAGCGGTATATAAGCTTAAAAGCTTCTATATACTATATAAGTAGTATATTATTAAAAAAACCTTAGTTTATTACTAACTTTTTTTATACTTTTACTAAGGTTTCTTTTACTTTATTATTCTTAGCTTATTACTTACTTAAGTATTTTTTCTTTTATCTTTTTTAAATTTATATACCTTTAAAAACTAGAATTTGTTTTTTAGCTTTTTAATTTTCTTAATATATTATAATTACTTCTTTTTATTTATTATTAAGCTATTTTCTCTATACTAGTTTTAGCTAGATTTTATCTTCTTATGTTTTTAAGCGTACCGTTTTAACTATTTTAAATAAAAATAAAAAGCCTTAAAATATAAATTCTTTTAAAAAAGGTCTTTATAGCCTTAAATAAATAAGAGTAAACATTAGTTGCTTAAGCTTTTTTTATTTATACTAAAATTACCTTTTGCCTTATAAAAACCTTTAATAATACTGCTAGTATAAAAAGGTTTTAAGACTTTTTGCTATTTATATTCCTTTATAAAAAACCACTTTTATAAGTAAAAGACTATTTACTTTAAGAAGATTTTAAAACGCGTTTAATCTTTTATATCTTAGCTATATATATATATTCTTTAAGGGTTTTTTAATTAGCTTAGTATTAAAAAGTATATTAAATCTATAAAAGCGTTTATAGTAGTTATATATAATAAAAGAAACCTTTATATTTATAGCGCTTATATTAATATTTAAACTATAATAGCGACTTTAACATTTAAATACCTTTTCGCTTTTTTTATAAGTGCTCTTTTTTGCTTTAAGCTAATAATAAGGCTTATATATATAATATTTATATTACTTTAAAAGATTTTACTTATAAAAAGCGCTTTTTCCTTAACTATTTAACTTATAAAGTTAAAGAAACAGATATAGCAATTTTTTCTAAGGATATTAATATAGTAAAAAGTTAACTTTTTACCTTTTAAAAGCTATTATAAACTATATTAAAGTTTAAATTACTTTTTATACTACTTATAATATTTTTCATTCTTTTTGCTTTAATAGTCTTAGTTTAAATTTATATAAGGCTAAGTTAAAAGCTATAAGTAAAGAGAATATTTTAGCTAAAGATTTTAGTAATCTTTATATTATAAGCTTATAAATATCTTAAAATAAAATAAGCTTTGCTTTATTATAGTTTAATAGTTCTCTAAGTATTCTTTTTATTAAAGGGCGTTAAGTAGTTTATAAGGCTTAAAACTATATAAAAGTTAATATTATTCTTACTTAGTAAGCGTTCTTTTTAAAAAGCTGTTTTACTTTTATTCTTTACTTATAATACCTTAATATAGCTTAGTATAGCTTCTTTTAATAGCTTAGCTTAAGCTTTTTTTAAAATCTAGCTTAATAAGTGCCTTTATAAGTAAGTTACTTTTTAAAAAGTATATCTTATATAAGGTTATTATTAATAAGGGTCTTAGTTTAATAAGAGCAGCTTAAAGGTTTCTAAAAACTTAGCTTTATAGCATTTAAGTAAAGTAATAGCTTTATAAGTAGCGCGGGATATTTATATAAAGAGAAGCTAATAGTATCTTAATTATATATTTTATATAACTTTTTTTCCTATATATTAAAAAATACGATTCTTAGTAAATAAAGAAAAGGTTTTACTTGTTTTAATTAAATAGTCTTGTTAAATTTACTTTTTAATATTGTTTTCTATTTCTTAGTCTTTAAGTTTACTTTAAGGTATATATTTTAAAGATAAACTAACTACTCCTTCTTTTTATATAATACAATTAGTAGCAACCTAGCAATTAAACTTACAGCTATAATATAGCTATAACTAGTAAAGTTAAATATATTTCCGTATTATAGTAGCCCTCCTTTTTAAATATAATAAAAACGCTCTTATTTAAACTTTATTAAGATTTTTCTTTTCTTTCTTAGATCTTAAAAGCGCCTATATATATATATATTACTTAGTATAAGCTATAAGAACTATACCTAAATTCTTTAATTAAAGGTCTTTTTTATAGTTAAAGGTAGTTATCTTTTTATTTCTTTACTTTGTTTTATTGCTTTTGTCTTTTAAGTCTTAATAGCACTTTTAAAAGGCTTTTATAAAGCTTTGTAGTAGTATTAAGCCGGCTATAGTATGTTAAACATAAAACGAATATTTATATTAGATTTCTTTCTCTTAACTACCTCCTGATTAAACTTAAGCCGCTATAAAGAATAAATATAATAAGAAATACTACCCGCTAAAATTTAAGCTTAGAGATTAAGTTTTACTATAGTTTAATAAAGAATATTATATTATAAATAATAAATTAATAAACTTTAAAAAAAACATACTAAGCAATTAAAAGTTACTACTAAAAGAAAATAGCTTATATACGGGTTAAATATAAAGGGATTCTTAAATATATCTTTAATCGTTTTAATAGTATAACTATACTTAGTAAATAAATTAATTACGCGCTAAAAACTAGTTTAAAATAAAAGTATACTTTACTTAAATAAGTTAAAAGTTATAAAATAAAAAAAGTAGTAGAAAGCCTTAAAAGAAGTTTTATATAGCTTAAAAAGAATTATTAAGCAGCTATAACTTATAAGTAAATAAAAAAGTGGGTTTTTTATTAAAAATTGTAAAAGCTTTTAAAAAACGATAAAAAAGCCATCTATTAAAGTAGTTTAGATAATAGTATAGTATATAGCTTTTTTAGCAAAATATAAAACTCTTTAACTAAGAAGATTAACCGGTTAAGCCTAATTATAAACTTAAAAAACTGTTATAAATTATATAAACCTATACCTTATAATACTTAAAGTTATTTAGTATTTTAATAATAATATACTGCTATTTACTTTAAGTATTAAGGCCTTTTTAGCTTTATAATATACTGATTTAAATTTCTTTTATAGCTTACTCCTTCTTTTACTACTTTTTATAACTATATTTCTTATAGCTACTACCTTTAGCCCGCTATACTTTACTTATTCTTATAATTATAGCCTTTCTTACTTGAAAATTATAATATTAATATACTTATTTTCATTCTTTTTAATATTCAATATATTTTATAGCTAAAACTAGGTATTTTATAATTATCTTTTAAACTTACTTTTATATAAGCTCTTATGTTTTTAATATTGATAATATAAGTAAGCTCTTAAGTTTTATAAATATAAGGTGCTATGCTTTACGGGATAAGGATAAGGGGATAAGGCGCGGACTAATTACTACTAATTAAGGCTAGTCTTATAAACTAATTACTAATAGTTAAGGCTAGTACTATAAACTAATTACTATTAGTTAGGCCGGTATAATAAACTAATTGCTATATATAAACATATATAAGGGTTTATAGATAGTAAAAAGCTTACCTTTTCTTTAAAGCATATTTAGCTACTTTATACTTAGTTTTTTAAGCTAATTTTAAGGATTTCTAACTATACTATTTAGCTATTCATTATTAGTACGTAAAAATACCCTAGATATCCTTATAAAATTACTTAATAAACGAAGTATAAGCTTTATTAGAAATACTATAAGCTATAGTTATAGAAATCATTTAAATATCCTTAAATATCCTTAAAATATCGTAGTAAAGTTTATCCCGTGCTTTTTAAAGTATTTCCTTAATTAAAAATAGGCCGAACTATAGCTAAGATATCCCGCGGAAATCCTTAGATATTACTTAAAAATACCGGCGGAATCTGTTTAGTAGTTTTTATAGTATTTTCTATAGTTAAAAATGTTTAAAACTTTAGTCGGACCGCCTCCTAAGTATTTATAGTTATATCTTAAAAGCCTTAGTAAGGTCCGCTTAGTAATATCCGTTATAATTCTTAGGCGAGCCTTTATAGTGCGTGCTTTAAGCGTTCCCGCTAAAAGGTTTTATAAGGGCTCCTTAAAAGCTAAGTAAGGAGTCTAGGCGTAGCCGCTTAAATTCCGTAATATAAGGCGGCTATTTCTTTTAGCTTAAAGTTTTTTAGTAAAAGCTAAAACCTTTAAGTTTTAGGATTTACTTAAAACTACGCTATTTTCTATAACGACGCTTAAGCTAATACGTTTAACTTAAATTATAATATTATAAAAAATAGCTTATATTATCTTTTTAAAATACTTAACTTAAATAACCTACCCTTTAGCTTTATACTATAATATAGTCTTAATAGCTATTTTTTTTATAGCTTAGCTATACCTTTTACTTAGCTTTTACTATTTTCAAGCTTTTACTACTTATTTATCTTTTAAGGTATAGCTAAAAACTTTTATTAGTAAAATAACTAAGTAATACTTAATATTTTTAACTAGTTAACCTTATTATTGTCTTAAGCTTTATAGTAGTAGCTATAATTAGAAAAAATGTACTTTAGCTAAATAATTAAAATAGTATTTATAATATTCGTTACTATATATTTAAAGCTTAGCTTAATTAGTTAATAGCTAGGTTTATAATAACTTTTTAAGCTATTATTATAGAAAATATTTTTTACTTCGCGTATAGTTTAGCTTATAATATAAAGTCCCCTTTTTAGCTTATAGCTGTTATAAGCTTTAAAAACTCTTTTAGTACTACTTAGTATATAATATTCTTTTTATACTTAGCCGCTCTTTTTAGCCTGGCTATATAAAGGTATATACATAATTATTTTAGATTATTAGCTTTTTCTTTCTAACTAAAATAACAACTATAACTAGCCTTATTATATATTCTGCTGCTTAATCTTGTACAAGCTACTAAAAGTAATAAATATAATAAATAAAAAGCTTCCTTTTATAAGGCTATATTTTAGTAATAAGATTATAATAATAATAACTTTTTTCTTATTTAAACACTATACTATGTTTTATTTATAAGCCTAAAGAAAATAAAAGTAGAACTTAACTTTATTTTAAGTTAGAAAGTTTTGAAGTTTTTATATCCGCCTTATTAGTTATACTAACTATATACTTTATATCTTTACTTTTAAAACCCCTTTTATAATAAGATTCTTTAATACTTTAAAGAATATTTAAAACCTTAAAAGCAAGGAATTAGGTATAAAGACTATTTAAGACCTTATTATTTACTTTTAAGCGGGAATATAAACGTTTAATACTTTAATATTAATTATAATTATTATTATTAGTAAAACGACTAAGCTTAACTTAAAGACTTTTTTAATAGCTAAGCGTATATTAAAAAGAAAAAAGGTATTAGTAGTAGCGCTATATAAAAGGAATAATAAATTAAAAAGTTTATTAATAAAAGATAAAAAATAGTTATAATAGTAGTAATAAGGAAGATATAATATTTTCTTAAGAAGCGGCTTAAAAGCTTAGGAAGTAGTTAAAGAAAATTTGTAAAGGATTGAAAATATAATAAAGTATAAGCAAAATAATAATATATAATAAAACTTAAATAAACTAGATTTTTATAACATATCTTATTATTTAAAATAAATATCTTTTTACTTAGCTATTTTTATAGCTTAAAGAATACTAAGTTTTATACTAAAAAAGAGTTTAAAAACCCTGTTACCCGTTTTAGCTAAATATATTTAAGTTGCCTTAATAAGCTAAATATATAGCTAAGTATATAATAAGAAATCTTATTAAAACTGCTACTTACTTTTATTAGCCGCTTAATTACGACTAACTAGATATACTAAAAGAACTATTTGTAAGGTAGAATAAATATACTATTAAAATCTTTAAAAAACGTTACTATAAAGCTATTCCTTAGCGGTCCTTTTTACTTAATTTTTATAATACTTAATTAAGATATTAATTGTTTTTTTAACTCTTATTATAAAATCTAAGCGGCTATACTAAGACTTTTTTATTAACTTTTAAACATCTTTTTTAAAAAACCAAAAAAATAAAAAGACTTTATACTAAGGATACTTTTAGTATATGCTATAAAGATATACTTAATAAAAGACTATAAGTACTATAAAGTAAACCCTACTAAGACTTTTAAAGAATATTTTTAAATACTAATAAGGCTTTTTATTAATAGTTTAAAATACTTTTTATTAAGGTAAATACCTTAAAAACAACGAAACAGATTTTTCTAGTATTTTTAAGTAATGTTTTAAGATTTGCGCTAAATATTTTAATAATACTTTTTAATAAACTTTACTAAGTTAATACGCTAAAATATATAATAAACTTTATAGCAATTTTTATAAAACCTTTTAAAATATTTAAAGAATTTCCTAAATTATAGTTTATACTATTTATAACTAGTCTTATACTTAGTTTTACATTTTTTAAGCTATAAGAAATATAGCTATACCTTCTTTTTTAAGTATTTAAAATATATTAAACTTCTTTATAGCTTATATTAAGTTTTAATCTAAAGAAATCTTTTAGTATTACTATTAGCCTAAGCTAAAAGAAAAAAATAATATAATATAACGGGAGGGGTTACTATCGCACTAATAAACAAAAGTCTACTAATAACACCTAATAGTATTACTGCCCCTTATGCTAGCTTTATAAGGCAACTACACTACTAGTCTTACGGGGCACCCCCCGCCTAGCTGCCAGCCACCTTATAACTAATTATAATATAACGGGAGGGGTTGCCGTCGCACTAATAAACAAAAGTCCGCTAATAATACCTAATAGTATTACTGCCCCTTACGCTAGCTTTATAAGGCAACCGCACTACTAGTCTTACGGGGCACCCCCCGCCTACCTGCCAGCCACCTTATAACTATCCCCCCTTTATAGCAGCACGTCCTCGGGCTGCTAATTTAATTAACACGCTTCCTTTTAAGCGCTTGCTTATAGGCCCCGGTTCCCGTAAGTAGGGATACCCTAGCTAACGCGGGCTCTTAAGGCCTAGCCCGTCGCGCCCTTCGGCTAGTTAATGCAGTTACCCGTAGGCCTAGCTACCCGATATCTTAATGCGCCTTAGGTCTTATGCCCCGCTCCTTGCTGCCGCGCGCCCGTTACGTGCTTGCCTTGTTAGCTTAATATAGCCGAGCCGGTGCTATCTATCGCCCGGTCTTAAATAGAGAGCTATAGTTAGGTGTTATAATAATATTATAAATAATTACGTAGATATTATTAAATATATTTATATTAAACTAGTATATTAAGTAACTAATATATTTTATATGTTTAAATAGCTTAATATCTTGTTTTTTAAGCTTTACTATATAGCTTTATTAACTAAGTAACTTTTATTAAGGTATAGCTAAGCTTAATCGCCTTGCTTAAACTTAAGTTTTTATTCCTTAGTAATATATTATTATTTTATAGCGGCTTAAGTATAATATAAAAATATATTAGTTTAGTCTTAAAGATCTTACCGTTTAGCTATACTAGCTTAGGTCTTTAAGTATTATAAGCTGTTGTTTATATATTAGCTTATAATAAGCTTGTTTAAAGATATTTAAATTACTACTAAGTAAAAGTTATTAAAAAAGAACTAAAAGGGTAATAAGAGTTTAACTTAGCATTTATTAAAAACGTTTATAGTAAAAAAACTATAAAGTAATTAATACTGTTTAGCTTTAGTATTTTAATTTAATATTAGTCTAAAGGTACTAAGTAGTTAAACCTTAAAGCTTCGATTTAAATACTACTTTAATTATATACTATAAAGCGGATATAAACTTTAAATTAAAGGTAAAGGTTATTTACTAAGAGATCCTTTAATTATAATAGATAAGCTTATTATAAAGCACATATATTTAGTTTTATATAGTAAAATAGTTGTAGCTTAAAAGAAGAAAGTATATTTTTAAAAACTTATATAATACTATAAGCAACGTATTAAAGTATCTTTTAAGTAGTATTAGTTAAAGAAGACCTTTAAAAAGCAGATTTAATATATTAATAATTAGGTTTATAGTAATAATATTAAAAGAAATAGTTAAAAAATAAATTATATTTAGCTCCTTTATTATTTTTAAGTGGTTTACTTAATTTAATTTAAGTAATATATTTGTTTAACCGATTATTTAATTTTTAAAATAGCTAAGATATTATAAAGCTTTAAGGTAATTCTATTTATATATTGCGGCGCTTAAAGCGGAATTTCCGGAGGTATACATCTTAAATAATTAAGTTAATATAAGTTTCTAAAACATATAAGCGGCGGCTCCTATTAGTCTTCTTAAGGTATAATAAACTATTTTTTAAAAAAAGGTAATCCCTCTTATACCTTATTAGCCTTAAGCTGCTTTAAGATAAAACTTTATTTATTGTTTAAAGTATATATGTCTTTAATTTCTTAGTTACGTATTAAAATAATAAAGGCCTTAGTTTAAAAAAAACTCAATTTATAAAAGTTTTATCCTTTTAAATATAGTTAAGCTCTTTATTTTAAATAAGCCGCTTAATTAGTAGCTAAGAGAAGCATTTTATTAAGATATCTTTAGCCTTAATATTTAGTAAACTTTGAAAAAAACTAGTTTAGGTATTAAAATGTTAAAGTTAAATAGTTATTACTTTTTCTATTAATAGTAAAGAGAGATTATTATTTAAATATAGTATAAGTAGTAGTTTAGTTAATAAGAACTACTATTTGCTTTTACTTTATATTAGTTAAGTATAAATAAAGCTTTTAGTATATTTATACTAAGTAAGGGACCTTTAACTTTATAAGCTAGTAATATAGTTTACTAAATTATAATTTACAACTTAAGTCTATAATACGTTAAAAGCTAATTTAAAGCGGCCTTACCTTTAATTTTCAGAAGTACTTAAAATAATATAAAATAGAATTATACTAAATTAAAACATATAGCCTATATTTAATTAAATAAAAAGGAGCTAATATAGGTTATAATAGTAAAGTACTACGTTAAAGGTTAAAATAATAGTTTTTTTTTAAAAGGCTTAGAGTTTTATTATAATAAAAGTAAACTTAGTTTTAGTAGTAAAATACGCTTATACTTATTTATTAATAAGTTCCTTATTATCTTTTACGGCTTAAAACTTCGTGGTTTTTTATTCTTAAAGCAGGGTATTTTATTAAGCAAAGAAAGTTATAAGGTGCTAAAGCTAATTGCTACGGAGAAACAGTGCGATAATACCACACTGCTAAAAGGTCTCGCCCCGGCCTTAGTTAAGGGTCAGAACGTTAATTATCGTCTATATGCTTGCATCTTATATACCGATATATAAGTAGCCGGAGCGCTTATATCTTACGTTCCGTAATAATTGCCGCCTTAAAAGGAAAGACGATAACGTCCTTATTATCTATAAGACGGGACCTCCCCGGTTTATTAAGCCGGTAGCTAGAAGCTACGCACGCTTATATTATCACGCGCGCTTAAGGGGAGCCTTATTTCCGTACGGACTTATAAGTCTACTTTCTCGCGCGGGGATCGAACCTACGCTAAAGGAATTGCTACTATTTACTACGCCCTACGGCGTAAGGATAAGGGGATAGGGCGCGGCCTAATTACCGCCGGTCGGGGCCGGTACTGCGGACTAATTACCGCCGGTCGGGCCGGTATAACGGACTAATTACCGCACGTAATCGTATATAGGGGTTTAGAAATAGTAAAAAGCTTATTTATTCTTAAAGGCATAGCTAGCTACTTTATACTTAGTCCTTTAAGCTACTTTTAAAGATCTCTAACTATACTATCCGTAATACGTAAAATAAACCGTAGATATCCTTATAAAATCGCCTAATAAACTAAGTATAAGCCCGGTTAGAAATACTATAAACTATAATCGGGGAAATCCTTTAAATATCCTTAAATATCCCTTAAAAATCGCGGTAAAGTTTATCTTATATTTTTTAAGGTGCTTTTATAGTTAAAAATAGGTCGAACTATAGTTAAGATATCCCGCGGAAATCCCTAGAAATCCCTTAAAGATACTAGCGGAATCCGCTTAATAGTTTTTATAGTATCTCCCTTAATTAAAGATATTATAAACTATAGTTAAGTAGGCTCTTAACCCTCCGTAGTTATATCTTAAAAACCTTAGCGGGGTCTAATTAGTAATATTCGTTATATCTCCTTAAGCGAGCTTTTATAGTATATACTTTAAGCGTTCTTATCGCGGGGTTCCGTAAGGCTTCCTTAAAAGTAAAGTAAGGAGTCCGGGCATAGCTATTTAAATTCCGTAATAACTCCCTTAAGTAAGAAAGAAAAGCTAATATCCTCGTTAGTTTAAAGTAAGGATAAAGTAAAGGGGGTGCTAAGTAATAGCTTTATAGTAGCGTCTTTACGCTATATTAGTAATATGCTATCCTTATCCTTTTAAAGGTTTTTTTAGCTTATCTAGCCGATAGTAGCCGGGTAGCTTAAGATAGCTAGTAAGCGGCTTTATTATAAATCCTTACCTCGTATTTAGTTATATAGCTTCGTCCTTATTAAGGCGATTAGTGCGTTTAGCTAAAACCTATAGTAAAGTTTTTCCGACTTTCCTTTAAGGCGTGTGTTTAGGCCTTTACTAAGTAGTAAGGAGTCTCCGCGCCGGGGAATGCTTAAGTTCCCCGGCGGGATACGTTACGAAAGACTAGCTTTATTTAGGCCTTATCTCGTATTATTATTTTACTTATCTTTCTTATAGGGTTTTTTTTTTTTTTTTTAATCCTCCGCTAAGTCTCCCGTTCTACTTACTAGCCTTATAAGCCGCTTATAGGCGAGATATTATATCCTACTTACTGCCGCTATCGTAGTTATCCCCCGCTCTTTATCGCTAAGCTTTCTAACTTATTATCCTTTTTATACGGCGCTACTACCTACGCCTTTCCGCCGACTATCGCGCGTCTAGCTACTAAGAAGGTATTAAGGTAAAGGTAAGCTATCCCGCTAATATTAATAAGTATAGTAAGCACCGGGGTATCGAACGTTTATATTCTTACTTAAAAGCGGGTAATAAGGTCTTTAATAGCCTTAGTACCTAACTCCTTGCTTTTAAGGTTTTAAACGTGCTTAATAGTCTTAAAGAACCTTTATATAAAAAGGGCCTTAAGGGCGAGAATATAAAGCGCGTAGTTAGTACGGCTAATAAAGCGGATATCGAAGCTTAAGAACTTTATTGCTTAAGTTAAAGTTAAGTCGCGTTTAAACTC
This sequence comes from Ophiocordyceps robertsii, assembly GCA_027405785.1. Taxonomy (NCBI): domain Eukaryota; kingdom Fungi; phylum Ascomycota; class Sordariomycetes; order Hypocreales; family Ophiocordycipitaceae; genus Ophiocordyceps; species Ophiocordyceps robertsii. Next base: position 11,528 of record JAPEBW010002173.1, read on the forward strand.
TTTACGGGTGCTACGCCCTACGGCGTAAGGATAGGGGGATAGGGCGCGGACTAATTACCGCTAGTCGGGGCCGGTACTACGGACTAATTACCGCTAGTCGGGGCCGGTACTGCGGACTAATTACCGCCGGTTAGGCCGGTATAACGGACTAATTACCGCACGTAATCGTATATAGGGGTTTAGAAATAGTAAAAAGCTTATTTATTTTTAAAGGTATAGCTAGCTACTTTATACTTAGTCCTTTAAGCTACTTTTAAGGATCTCTAACTATACTATCTATAGTATATAAAATAAACCGTAGATATCCTCGTAAAATCGCTTAATAAACTAAGTATAAGCCCGGTTAGAAATACTATAAACTATAGTTAGGGAAATCCCTTAAATATCCTTAGATATCCCTTAAAAATCGCGGTAAGGGTTATCCCGTGTCTTCCGGGGTGCTTTTATAGTTAGAAATAGGTTAAACTATAGTTAAGATATCCCGCGGAAATCCTTAGAAATCCCTTAAAGATACTAGCGGAATCCGCTTAATAGTTTCTATAGTATCTCCTTTAGTTAAAGACGTTATAAACTATAGTTAGGTAGGCTCTTAACCCTCCGTAGTTATATCCCGGAAACCTTAGCGGGGTCCGACTAGTAATATTCGTTATATCTCCTTAGGCGAACTTTCGTAGTGCGTGCTTTAAGCGTTCTTATCGCGGGGTTTTATAAGGCTTCTTTAAAGGTAAAGTAAGGAGTCCGGGCATAGCCGTTTAGATTCCGTAATAACTCCCTTAAGTAAGAAAGAAAAGCTAACGTCTTTATTAGTTTAAAGTAAGGATAAAGTAAAGGGGGTGCTAAGTAATAGCTTTATAGTAGCGTCTTTATACTATATTAGTAGTATGCTATCTTTATCCTTTTAAAGGTTTTTTCGGCCTATTTAGCTAATAGTAGCTAAGTAGCTTAGGATAGCTAGTAAGCGGCTTTATCGTAGATCCTTACTTTATATTTAGTTATATAGCTTCGTCCTTATTAAGGTAATTAGTACGTCCGGCTAGAACTTATAGTAACGTTTTTCCGACTCTCCTTTAAGGCGTATATTTAGGCCCTTACTAAGTAATAAGGAGTCTCCGTGCTAAGGAATGCTTAAGTTCCCCGGTAAGACACGTTATAAGAGACTAGCTTTATTTAAGCCTTATCTTATATTATTATCCTACCTATCTTTCCTACGCCGTTTTTTAATCCTCCGCTAAGTCTCCCGTTTTACTTACTAGCTTTATAGGCCGCCTATAAGCAAGATATTATATCCTGCTTACTGCCGCTATCGTAGTTATCCCCCGCTCTCCGTCGCCGGGCTTTCCGACTTATTATCCTTCTTATACGGCGCTACTACCTACGCCTTTCCGCCGACTAACGCGCGTCTAGCTACTAAGAAGGTATTAAGGTAAGGGTAGGCCGTCCTGCTAATATTAATAGGTATAGTAAGTATTAAGGTATTAAACGTTTATATTCTTACTTAAAAGCGGGTAATAAGGTCCTTAATAGCCTTAATGCTTAACTCCTCGCTCTTAAGGTTTTAAACGTGCTTAATAGTCTCGAAGAACTTCTATATAGAGGGGGCCTTAAGGGCGAGAATATAAAGCGCGTAGTCGGTGCGGCTAATAAGGCGGATATCGAAGCTTAAGAACTTTATTGCTTAGGTTAAAGTTAAGTTGCGTTTAAACTCTTCGCAGTCCTATAAGTAGAACTTAGCGTAGTTTATAGCTAGGCGGAAACTCCCGATTATTATAATCTTATCGCCGGAGTATAGGCCTACGAAACTAAGTCCGTTAAGGATCGTATTAGTTATTACTAGCGGCTCCTATAAGATTAAGCGGCGGAATATATCGCGAGGCTAGTTATCGCTATCTCCTCCGGTTAAGGAGGGATAGCGGATAGATTATAGTAAGGCGCTTATACGCCTCTATATAGCCAGGCTAGGCGTAGCGGCAGGCGGGAAGAGCGTTCGCTAAGAGGGACTAAACGGGTCTTTAAGGCTTATTGCGGCTATAGGCTAAGAAGGGGATTTTATAGTATAAGCTAGACCGCGTATAAAGCGAGACGGGGTTTTAGCTATAGTTGCTTAAGACGCCGCTATAAACCCGGCTATAAACTAGTTAAGCTAAGCCTTAAATATATAGTTAAGGATAGCGCGGACGTTGTTTTAGTCGTTTAGCTAAAGCGGGTTTCCGCTAGCTATAGCGGCTACTATAGATCTTAGGACTATAGCGAGGTTAGCTAACCTTAAAGCGTTAAGTATTAGCTAGTTATTCCGCTAATAAAGATTTCCGGCTACGCCTTAAAAAATATATAGGCGGCGGGGGCTTCTAGATAGTAAGAGCTAAGTAAGAGGTATAGCTAAGTTACCGCGAAACCGGCTATCTAGACCTCGTTATAGTATAGGGCTAAGAGGTAAGTCGTCCGAGTTAAGTATTTAAAGAGGGTAGTATAGGCCGTCCTTTATAGTGCTATAGTTTAAGTCGAATCCGTTAGCTTAAGCGCGGCTACGGAAGGCGGCGTAGGTTTATACGGACGCTTAAACCTAAAGGTTTTAACTCTTACTATAGGACTTAAGGCTACGGAGGATAGCCGCCTCGTTTCTATAGAGCTTAAAGGCTCGCTTATATCCTTCGTATTAAAGGTATAAGGGCTTGCGGGAGAGCGGGCTAAAGAAGTAATTACAAAATAGCTAGTCTTAGCTATAAGAGACGTTAAACGATAAAAGGACTCGGAATAAGAGTATAAGGATTATAAGCTTAAGGTAAAGAAGGTTATATATATAGGAGTAAGCGAGGTGCGGCGGGCTATAGCTAGCGGTAAAGGGAAATATAGTTATAAAAAGAAGAAAGGAAAGAAGAAAGGGCGGGCGGCGGAGAGAATTTAAATAGGTATACT
>JAPEBW010002174.1:0-14413 GCA_027405785.1 Ophiocordyceps robertsii
CATACGGCAATTCGTGTTTGAAGTTAGTTAAGGTTGGTTTAGGTCTAGGCGGATCCTTGTTTTATCTAGCCACCCCAACCTCCTTAGTTCCGTACATAACGTTATAGACATCGTATAAGGACGTAAGGACCTGGCAAATAACGAGCTGAAGCTAGGCTATCCAATGCGGGTTTTTATATAATTTATAAACCCACTATGCTTAGCTAATTAGGTAAGGATTAAATAGCTGATTTATTAAAGTAGTAAAATCACTCTCTTATAGCTTTAAACGAGCTACTAAAAGTAAACCTTATCCGCTTAAGTAGTTCGTAAGCCGTAGTATTAGTATTATTTATAAGGAAGGCTAATAGCCGCCTATGCTTTTATTATAATTACTAAGCTTTAAGTATAATTATAAAAAGAGATCGGTATACGCTACTATTAATTATAAAAACGCTAAGGATACTACTAAAAGTATATTAATTTACGAAACTTAACGTTATTATAGCGTTTCATAAGATTAAAATTACAGAGGGCTATAAGTTTAAGACGGCCTTTTAAATAAAGTTTAGACTATTTAAGTAGTAAGTATACTTATTTAGCCTTATAAGAACGCCGACTATCTTTTAATATTATATTAATTAAATACTAAAAGACTACCTTATTAAGTTCGTTATAGCGTATATAAACAATTTCTTTATTTACTTATTAAGGTCGCTCTACTATTATTAATATAAAGTAGCGAAGGTTCTTAAAAAGCTATAAAAGGTCGGCCTTATATTAAACCTATAAAAATATAACTTTATAATAAAAGAAGTAAAGTACTTAGGTTTTATTATATAAGCTAAGGGTAAGGTCCGGTATAACTTAAAGAAGATTTAAGCTATTAAAACGTAGTAAGCGCTAAGAAATAAAAAGAGCGTTCGGAGCTTTTTTAAGTTTGTAAATTACTATTATACGTTTATCCAGCTTTACTTTAAGGCCTTATAGTGCTTAAATAGCCTTTATAAAAAAACGCGACTTTTTTATAAACCGATAAGCACTAAGCCGCGTTTAAATTTATTTAAAAGGCATTTTATAATATACTAATACTATAGCTATATAACCTTAAAAAAGAGATATACTTAAAAGCAGACTACTTTAAGTACGTAATAAGCGGTATACTAATATAAATAAGACCGGATAGGATATAATACTTTATTAGTTCTTTCTCGAAATAACTTAATATAGCGGAGTATAACTACTTAATTTCTAATAAAGAGTTGCTTATAATTATAAGATACTTAGACTTTAAAGAAGTAAAGTAATATAATATACTAGTATTTATAGTACTAATAAACTATAAAAATTTAAAGTACTTTATAATAAAAAGGAAGTTAAATAAAAAGTAAAGTTAATAAGTAATAAAGCTTACTTTATATAACTTTATATTAAAGTACCGCTTAAGGAGGTTAGCGGTAATACTTAATGCTTTATCGCGCCGCGATTAAAATAAGCTAAAAAGGGTATTTAATAAAAAGAAGATAGGATATATAGTTTAAATAATCTTTAATAGCGCGCGGCTAATAAGATATTAAGTCCCCCTTAGCTATAAGTATATAAACCTCCCGCGATAATTAATATAAAAAGAGCGTATTATCGCGATAATATAAATAAAGGAGGAAAATATAAGGTTTATCGCTTATATAAAAAAGGCAGACGACCCCGCACTTTAAGATAAAGGTAGGGTAAATAAAGGCGGAGTTTAGCTAGAACTTAACTTAAACTTAAGCTAAGACGTACTTAAGGAATAAGTATAACTAGCCTCCGTATTTAATAAGTAAGAGATATAAAAGCAATAAATAGTAATATTATAAAAGGATAAGGAGTACTAAGTAGTATTTTAAGTAATATAAAATAACGATTAGTTGCTTACTTAAAAATAGCAATTAAAAGTCTAAGTAAGTAAGTATATAATTAATATAAAAAGGCGCCTTTGCTTTAAAGACCGCCTTTAAGTACTAAGTAAGGCTTAATACTTTAAGGAAAAGGAGGATAAAGAGCTAAATAAGCTTTAAGTATTAATCGCTTAGCGAATATATAACTTAATAATAATAAGATACTTAAAGCGCGAGGGGACGCTTATAATACTAGCTTAAGCGTTTTTTTAGCTAGGCTAGTTATTAATAGTATACTAGCTTATCGCGAACTACGGGCTATATAGTAAAGGGTATATTTAAAAGCAACTTCGGAAGGGGCTTTTTTAGCTATTACCGCCCCTTATATAGCTATTTATATATTTAATAATAAACTTTATAGTTAAGCTACCTTTAATAAGGACTAAGAGCTAAAGGAACTTATAAGTAATAATAGATAAGATAATAAAAGCGATAATACTAAAAGCAATATTAACGATAAAAGTAGTAGCGTGCGCTACTAAGTTTTTATAATCTTACTTCTGCTTTTATAAAATACTAAAGTTTACAATCTTAAATTAAAGGACGAACTAAATAAAGCAATTTTAGCGGGAGTTTAACCGCTAAACTAAGGTCTAAAGGAAACTAAGTTTAGCTTACTACCCGCAAACTAATAAAGCGATAAAGCGCGCGAACTAAGAAGTATAGGCCTACTTTTATATATACGTTTACTATAAGTAGAATAACTAAAGGGCATAGCTGCCTTATGCTTAAGCGGCGCTTAATAACTAAGTAGTATTAATAATAGATATAAGTCCCTTTTTTACTATATATAAATATAATATAAAACCGATTTAAATTATATAAAAAGAGGGCCCGCCTATACTAAACGTAAAGGGCGTATAGGACTTTATATAAAGAATAAAAAAGGTCGCTAACTTTCTTTAAATAGCGATCGCCGTATTATAAGTAAGATAAAAAAGAAGATAGCGAACTAGTTATATACGCTAGTAAGAAGACTTTAAGTAAGCAATAAGGTATAATTAAATATAAGGAAATATACTATAAATAGGCCTTATTAAAGGCTTAACTAGCTATACTAAAAGTATACTATAATAAAAGTAGTTAGCCTATATATAGTAAAGCTTAATATACTAATAAGGGTATATAAAAGACTATATATAGAATTCCTCCGCCGCGCGGTAAATAACCTTTTACTTAGCTAAGTAGTTAATAACTATTAGCTGTTATTAATAATTAAAGAAGATAATAAACTAAAGTATATTATAAAGAAGATTTAACAAGCTTAGTAAAGACGGATTAAAAGGGGGAAGTAATGCTAAGTCTTTATAAAGTAGTATATATATACTAACTTAACTTAGTAACTTATTAATAGCTTTTAAGATATAATCGCCTTAAAAAGGTTTAAGGGACAGTATAATAACGTAATAAAGAATAATAAAGGTAAGGCGGAGGAATAATAATAAGCTAAGCTAAGAAGTAAGAGAAGGGATAAAGGAGATAGCGGAAAAACAAAACCCTTTAAAAAAAATAAAAAAGAGTTTTAAGCTATACTTAGTGGACGTTAAAACAATTCGGAATAATAAGCATAATAAGGATATACTATAAACGCATACTAAGTATAAATAACAATAAGATAAATATAAAATATAATAAAATATAATAAAATATAAAGTAAATATAAATAAAATATATAAAGAACTATAACTTAATTTAAATAAACTACTTACGACTAGCTATTACGGCCTAGGCCTTAGATTAAGCCCCGGCTACGCCCGTATTACTAACCTTTAATAAGCGTGGTTAATTAACTAGCTAGCAGCTTAGTTAATTCGTCTTCTTTTACCGTGCGCTTAGCGCACCACCTACCGCAATAGGTAAATTAAATAGCTACCCCGTAGTAACGAATAGTAGTATAACTACTACTTTAGCCCTATTAAGGCCGACCCGTTATAGTTAACTAAGCTATAATAAAGGGTCTTAGGTTCGAGACCTGCTAACGCACTAGTAAGAACGGCCTAAGCTTATAGCTACCGAGCTGCCGGCTAAGGGAGACGACTTATTAGCCCCGCTTAGGGGTAGCGGGGGTAGAGAGGGAGTAGTATTACGGGCTAGGCCTTAGATTAAGCCCGGGCTGCGCCTATATAACCGACCCTTAATAGGCGTGGTTAATTAACTAGCTAGCAGCTTAGTTAATTCGTCTTTTTTTACCGTGCGCTTAGCGCACTACTTGCCGTAGCGGGTAGATTAAATAGCTGCCTTATAGCAATAAATAGTAGTATAACTACTACTTTAGCCCTGTTAAGGCCGACCCGTTATACTAGCTAATACTAATAAATTAGCTTTAAACGTTAAGGTATATTTAAGCTTAGCGCGCTATAATAACAGCACGCGCTAACTTTATATATTAAAGTAGTTATTAGTAATATCTTACTACTTAGTATTTATTAAAGATTAAAGAACGTATATATAAGTTAAAGTAATAGTCTTTAAACGTCTTTTAAGATATATAGTCTTAAAGCACCTCCGCGGCGGTAATTATATTACTAATATACTAATATTATATTAGTATTATATTATATAAAGTTTAAAGATAAAAATATATAAATTAGTAATATAAGCTAATATAAGTATAAGTAAAATAATTATAAGTATAAAGCAAGGCTTAAATTTAATAATTCTTATACTAAGTATCTATATTAAGAGACGCTATATATTTAATATATATAAAGTAAGGGGGGCGCTATATAATAATACTATATATTGCGCTCCGCTTACTAAGTAATAGCTGTAGGCGCGAAGATTAACGTAAAGGCGGTAGCGTATTGTTACTAAGCGTATTAAGAGGTATAGTGCGGAAAGATATCTATAAGCTAGCGGGAGATAGGATATAAGGGACTAAAGTAAATTTATTAAAGCGCGGCGTAGCGGAGTTATTATAAGAGTAAGCGCGTATATAAAGAGATTAATAATTAAAGAAAAAGAAAAAAGAAAAAGAAAAAAGGAAAGAGAAAAGGTATTTATACTTAAGGATAGCGGGTGGCGGGAAGGTAAGACGTACTTTAAGTACTAATAAGGGCGGTAAGCGGATAAGGCACGTTATACCGCCTTAGCGCTACTTAAAGCGATATAGCGGCGTAAATAAGCTAGCGTATAATATATTTAATACTATAGTATAACGTTATTTTAGGAGATATATTAATATATAATTATAAGTATAATAAGGATTACTATATTAATTAATATTAAGCGCGAAGCGGTAAGTGAGGCGGCGATATTACGCACCTAAGTATATAATAGCTTAAAAGGGGGATAATATTATAGGCTTTACTATAATAAGAGCTATAATTATATTATAGCGAATAACTTAAAGTTAGGCTAATATATAGCCGAAGCTATATAAGACTTTACTTAAACTTAGCCCGACTTTAACCTAAACTTAACTTAAGTATAGGTTACTTAAGCGACCTTTATAAAGTAAGAAGCTATATAGCTTAAGTAAAGATTTCCCCTTCCCTCCTTAGCTTTAAATAAATAATTCTTTAGCTATATACTACTAAACTAAGTATATATAAGCCTTTAATACTTTTTAAGATAAAAGCTTAAAGCGCCTTTTAAAAATATAATCTATATATTATATAGCTATAATTCTTATCTTACTTTTAAAAGCCTTTATTTTAACTTAAAGAAGAATACTATAAATATTATAGAATTTAAACGGCTACGCTTAAACTCCTTACTTTACTCCTAAGGAGCCTTATAAAACCCCGTAATAAGAACGCTTAAAGCACGTACTATAAAGGCTTGTTTAAAGAGATATAATAAATATTACTAGTTAAACCTTACTAAGGTTTTTAAGATATAACTATAAATACTTAAGAGCTTATCCGACTATAGTTTATAACGTTTTTTACTATAAAAGATACTATAAAAACTACTAAACGGATTTAACTAGCATTTTTAAGGGATATTTAAAGATATTTAAGGGATTTCCTTAATTATAGTTAATAGTATTTCTAATAAAGCTTATACTTAGTTTATTAAGTAATTTTATAAGGATATCTATAGTTAATTTATATACTAATAATAAATAGTAAGATAGTATATTTCAAAATCTTTAAAATTAACTTAAAGAACTAAGTATAAAGTAGCTAGCTATACCTTAAAGAAAAGATAAGCTTTTTATTATTTATAAACCCTTATATATCTTAATATATAGTAATTAGTTTATTATACCGGCTTAACTAGCAATAATTATTTTATAGTACCGGCTTTAATAAGCAGTAATTAGTTTATAGTATTAGCCTTAACTAGCGGTAATTAGTTCGCGCCTTATCTCTTTATCCTTATACTATAAAGCGTAGTAATAAACGTTTAGTTCTTACTTTATTTAAATATATAAATAGCCGCTATAGCTTATAATTAAATATCTATATTAAAGTAAATTAAGTTAAAGTACTTTAAGAACTTTTAATAATTATAGCTTTAATTTATATTAATATTATAGTAAGTTACTATAGTTAACTATAGCTTAATATTTAAGTAGTTATAAATTAAGTAAAAGACCTCTTTTAAGCTTAAGAAAACGTCTGAATTAATCTTATACTTCTTTTATATATATTATACTTTAAGTATAAAGTAGTAACGCTAGCTATTTTACTTTTATAGCGCTTAAAGTAGCTTTTATTAATTCTCTTTTTTATTATTTCCTTTTATATCGTAAGTATTATAGCCCCCGCTATTATATTATAAAGTAGTATTAAGCCGCTAGTTAATAAGCTAGCCCCTTTTTTTATATATATTCTTATTATCTCCTTTAACTTTTATATTAAGGCCTTAAATTAACTTATTAACTATTAAATCTCTTATTAACTTACTTAAACTTAGTAGCTTATTTTAATAGCTCTTACTTATAATAAAAAAATCGCTTACTTAACTTTTATTTTAATATCGGCCTTTTTTAGCTTTCCCTCTTACTTTTTTTAAGTATAGCTATTTTATACTAAGTAATCTTCTAATTTACGCTATATTATTTATAGTAAGTCTTTTTTTATATTATATAACTTTTTTTTAAAGGAGCTTTAAATATATTAAGGGCTAGTATATACTTAGTTTAATAGTATATAGCTAAAAGATTATTTATTTAAAGCTTAGAAAAAAAGAAGGAAAACTTTATTTAAGCTATATAGCTTCTTACTTATAAGGGTCGCTTAAGTAGCCCGTACTTAAGTTAAGTCTAAGTAAAGTCTTATATAACTTAAGCTATACGTTGGCCTAACCCCGGGGTATTTACTATAGTATAACTATAGCTCTTTTTATAGTATAGCCCGTAATGTTAAAGTATATTATATCTTAGTTATTAAAAATATTATACTAAATATACTTTCATAGCTTTTAAACTAAAATAAAAAGCTAGTACCTTTAAACTAAAAGAGGGAATTAAGGTATATTTAAGAGGCTAAGGTAACAAAATACATTTTTTATATAAAGGTATTAATTTAATTATAATTATACTAAATAATAATTAGTAAGTATATAAAAGATATATAGCAAGCAAAAATTATTATTTAGCTAAATAATAAAAATTATAACCTTTAACTTTTATTTCTTTAAGTTATAAAAACTACTATACTTTATAAAAATTAATAAACGCTAAAAGCTATATCTTTTTTAGACTTATACTAAGAAAATATATTAAGACGCTTATATAGCCGCCTTTTAATACCGGCTATATATATATTTAATAAGGTTTATTTAAAGGTTTCTTAATATTTTAGCTTAAGAAGAATATTAATAAAATCGTAGATAGCTATAATACTTATAACTATAACTAAACTTATTAAAGCAAAATATTAAAATAGCTTATCTTAATTTAAAGCTTATAAAATTTATACTATATAATAATATCTATAAACTTTATTATTAAACTCTAGTAGTAAAAGCAAAATAATATCTATAAAGAGACTTTATAAAAAACTTTTTTAATACCTTTCTAATAGTAACTAATAAATTCTTAAAGAGATATCTCCTTATTTTAAGCAATAACTAGTTTACTGTAAAAAACTAAGTATAAGCGCTATTTACTAAACTGCTTTGCGCTAACTTAAAGATCTTAAAGGGGATAATCTTTAATTAAAATATACATCCGTCCGTCCGTCCGTGGGCCCAGTCGGTGCCAACAACTTCGGAAAGGAAGAGGGCACAGAGAGAGAGAGAGAGAGAGAAAGGTTGGGAAATGTCGCTCACGGCGCGCATCTCTCTCCGGGGCAGCGGCGTCAATGGCCAAGAGGAAGCTCCCGGCCCAGAGGACTACCTGTCGGGCGCGCTGGGCGTCATCTTCCCCGACGACGTCACCAACCAGCACGGCGACGCCGACCACGGGCTCGTCTACGCGTCGCCGCACCTGCCGCGCCCGCTGGAGCTCGACCTGGCCGACCCGGACGGCGAGGCGGAGCGGCGCCTGTTTAGCCACTACCTGTGGAACTCGAGCCTGCTGCTGGCCGAGCTGGTGGAACGGGACTCGCTGGGCGTCGACGGCGATGACCCTGGCGGAGACGAGGGCGCCGGCGTCAGCTTCGACGTTAGAGACAAGGCAACGCTCGAGCTCGGCGCCGGCACCGCCCTGCCCAGCATCATGGCCGGCCTCGTCGGCGCCCGCCGCGTCGCCGTGACCGACTACCCGTGCCCTGCCGTCCTCGACACCCTCAGGGCAAACGTCGCCCGCAACATTCAGCCGTCCTATTCCCCCCCCCCCTTGGTGGCGCCCTCGTCAGTCCTCGTCGACGGCCACGCCTGGGGCACCCTAGACGACGCCTTCAGCCACGCCCACCGCCACGCCTACGACCGCGTCCTCGTCTGCGACTGCCTGTGGATGCCGTGGCAGCACGCCAACCTGCACCGCTCCCTCTCCCACTTCCTGCGCCTCGCCGACGCCCCCGACGCCCGCTGCTGGGTCGTCGCCGGCTTCCACACCGGCCGCGAAAACATGCGCGGCTTCTTCGCTCCCGAAGCCCTAGCCGCCGCCGCCCTCGCCCTCGACGCCATCTGGGAGCGCGATTGCGACGGCCGTACCCGCCCCTGGGCCTGGGACCGCACCGACGACGTCACTGTTCGTAAGCGTTGGCTCGTCATTGCCGTCTTGAAGCGCGCCGTGACCTGAGACTCCCCGGCTTGGCGTTGCAAGTACTTCTCGGATCGGGCATTGTGCCTCGCAGAGATGATGGGCGCCGACGACGGAAGCCTCGAGTTATGAATGAGCTGTGCCTTGCGGCCTCGAATACAAGCTGTCTTGCTCCCAGGATCTACCATCATGCCTCTAACCGGAAGCCTCGATACTCGGGCCCTTTTCCTCCATGCCCACGACCAAGTCATAGTTGATCCTCAAATTCTCCGCCCCGCTCAACGCCCTCGCCATGACGCTCTCATGCTTGTCGCGCACCAGCCTCTTGAGCGCACCGACCAGAAACCCAGCCACCACGTCGACGGACCACGAGTCCGGCACGAGCCACAGCACCTCGTCCACGTCGAACCAGCCCCCAAAAAGCTCCAGGAGCGCCCCCGTCTGCTCGACGCGGCTGCCAATGTCGTCAATGGCCAGGAACTCGTGCAACACCACCCGAAACAAGCGCCGCTGCTGCTCAATCTCGGGCCTGCTGGCCCCGTGGCGGCGGCCCTCTGGCGAAACGTAGACGCTGATGCCGCCGCGCAAACAGTATGACACGGCCGTGTCGTAGTCGCCCAGGTTGTGGACCAGCAGTCGTAGCGCGTCGTCGTGATGTTGCTCTCGTCCCGCCAGGATAATCGTCTCCGGCACGAGGAGCTCGCCGGACAAGCGCGCAATGCGGGCCTGGATGGTGGCCGAGTCGTAGTCGTGAGGGCCGCCCAGCAACTGCAGGAGCCGGAGGCGGCTCTGCCAAACCTCGTCGCCCTCGGGAGCGTTCGCAGTGAGAAAGTGGTGATACGTTGGCTTCGGGGCTTGCAGCGCTCGGTACGCGTCGTAGGCTGACATGACGGCCTCTCTGCTCGTGGCAGACGACTCGAGCTCGTCGAGGACCACGTCAAGGTAGTAGGCGATGAGTTCGTTCACATAGGCCGTATTTCCCTTGCCGAAGACGAGATATTCCAAATAGTACTTGACGGCGTTTGGGGCCTCTTCCCGCAAGAGTTCGACAACCCGGGCCGGCTCAAACCTTGAAGTCCGCGACTTGTCCCCAGCAAAGACCTGAACACCGAGTCTGGGGTTCCGATTCGCGAGCCAGACGCCGTACTCCTGGACGAGAGCCTGATTGCTGATCTTTGCAAGGTACTCCCGCACCCGCTGCTCTCCATCGCGGAGCTCCTGCCCTTCGTCTCGCTCGCCCTCGATGATTCGCTTCCACGTGGCCAAGACATCGCCGGCCATCTTGCGGCTTTGGTATAGCCGGCTCAGGATAAAGAGCCGGTGGTACGACTCGAGCAGGCCGACTGCCCTATCGAAGCAGTTCACGCCCCGGTCGACCAGCTCGTTCAGCTCAGACCTGACGGCACCGCCCTTGCCCAGTCCCTTGGGCGCATGCCGATCCAGCTCGAGTAAGACAGTAAGCAGGGCAGCGTCCACAGTCCGAAACACCTCGCTCTCGTCCGCAACGCTGGCAAAGCCCTTCATCCTCCGCCAGGACGAGAGGAATCGACGCAAGAAGTGCATGGCTCTCGATCCGAGGCTGCCCAATCCGGTCTTGATGAGACCATCAAAGGCCGCGCCGCGCAGGAAGGCGTCTGCCACCTTTCTGACACCGCCGTATATCCAGATCCCACGGCGTCCTTCGATGATCTCGTTTCTGATGCCGGGAACCAACGACAAGACGACTCTGGCGTCAAGCTTGCTCTCTATCAAAATCTCCTCCAAGGCCTTCAGCTCGCCTTCAAACAGCTGATCGGTCCCCGACGTCAACAACTCGACGATGAGTAAAAGGCCTGCCTTTTGCCGCAGATACCCATAGGTCAGAAATTGCAACTCAGTCTTCGCATCTCGGCCGCGGATAGCTTCGAGGACAGTGTAGATGCCTTGCTTGTTCATGTCCTTGAAACTGGTGAACCCATGTGGGCATGCAGCGTCCAGAGCCGTGTCGAGTTGCAGTATCAAGGGGTTCCGGGCAGCCCACCATATGCGGTCGCCCGCCCAAACTGCCAGCCGCGCTTCAGTCTTTGCCAGTCGTCGGGCAAACTCCTCCCCCTCTGCATTTCGACTAACCTCCCATCCATCTGGTAGCGATTCATCATCTTGTGAGTCATCCCGGTCAAACAGCTCTTTTTCTTTGGAGAGCCTCTCGAGGGAAGAGGCTGTCCGAGAGTCCAGGCTGAGGGAGGAAGTCGACGCCTCTACTGGGCTTGGAAAGGGGATGAACCGCCCTTGGCTTAGTTTTCCGACAATCTCTTCGAATTGGATCTCGCCATGCCCTACAAGCGAGCGAATTCCATAGGGGTTGGGGGTTTCGATATCATCAGCCGCTAGCCAATGCTTCTCAGGGCTACTTTCGTTGCCAGCACTCCAGCGCTGGATCTCAAGACCGAAATGCAACTTGTCGCCGATGTTTCTAGCCATCGAGGCCAAAACATAGCCGTCGTCATCGTCTGGCGCCCTAGACCGCGGCGAGGACGGATCAGTCGGCGTACCATCAACGACGACTTGCTTTGGATACTCTTCAAACTCAATGGTAGCGCGCGTGGCATCACCGTCGAGATTGACAAACATGCCAATGCCAGGCTCCGAAGGGCTGGTGCCTATGACGACAAGAAATTCTTCTGGAGTCGGAGACGCAATGTGAGGCTCCAGGTTAACCGCCTGCTGGTCCTGCTGTGGCTCCGGAGCTTGGTTTGCAGCTGGCGCCTCTAGGGGCGCAGCCGGCAATGGCTTGTCCGCTGACGGAGAAGTTGAGCTCGACCCTTGCGCGGCTGGTGGCGGTCGCGGACTCGTTGATGGAGCAGGGGGCGAGGCTTGACGGGCAGCTGACCCCCCCCCCTCGAATGGGCGAGGCTCCTGGCGGCGAATATTTCCGAGGATTGCTCCGCCCAGGCTCGTGCTGCGACTGTGGTTTTGTGCGATAGAGTGTGGTCGACTCTCGGCGGACGAGGCACTGCGGATGATGCCCCCCACGGCATCGGCAGCAATGCTTTGGGCTTGTCCGACTTCCCCAGGTGGAGGGGGCTCATCTAGGGAAGATATGCTCATCAGGGGGATCTTCAGCTGCCTCTCGATATCGAGGAGCGCGTACGACTTGGTGTCGGCGACGCATGCTATCGAGTCTCGGCGGACAGACAAGGTGCTGCCTGCATAGTCGATGTTCTAAAAGGGGGTTAGCTACTGTCATGGAGAGCCCAGTGAGCAAATCCGTACTTTGAAAGCCCGAGCGCTCTCGCCAACGCGCACGACCTGGATCCGTCGCTTGAGCGAAAGAAGAACGGCGACGTCGGAGGCCGTCTCGCTGGCCTCGTTCATGTCGGTCCCGCCTATCCAACCGCAATTCTTGACCTGTCCCGTCCCAGACACGGGACTCAGCTCCGGGAGTGAGTAAAAGGTCACGGTCCAGTTACAGAGGACACAGGCCTTGCCGACTCTGGGAAGCAGGAGAATCTGGTGGACGCCGGGCTGAGGAGTGCTCGCAGCGGCTCCAGTCGGGGTGGAGAAGGCGGGCGAGAGCCGGGAGGCGAGGATGAAGATGGGCTTGCTGGACTTGTCGGCGGGATTGGGGGGTATCTGGACAAAGTGAAGGAGTTCCGAGGCCGTTGTGCCGACGTAGAGGTTTCCATCTGCCCATGTGTTAGTCGAGCCGACGATGCTGTGAGCCTTGTTGCACCCCACCAAGGTACTCGACGCATTTTATGGCGACTGGGTCTTGCGAGCCATCTGCCGCCAGTGGCACATTTTCCAGCAGAGACCGCAGCACATACGGGCCGTCTTCCAATGGTGCGCGGCTCGTGCTTCCCGACGACGGCCCGTGGGCGTGGTCAAGAGTCGTCGACATGGTGGCAGTGCCCGGTTGCTGACATTATCGAAGCAGTGCGCTCATGCTGCTCGCTGCGATCCAGGCAAACCATGGGGCGGTCCTATATGACTGCGCCAAGCGCTCGTCGGTACATACAGTAGGTGGAGGATGGGAGGATGATGTTGGGCCGTCGATGCGGCGCGAGGGGATGCTGGAGATTTGCAGCTTGCCTCGTAGATACCTACAGTCTGTACCGCTATTGTTTGTGTTGCAAACGAGAGGAGTGCAAACGCCAGGGCCCCACACCTATTTCACTGCGAGAGCCCTGGGCGTAGCCCTAGCCCTTATTTGCAGGGGTTAGCCACACACATATAAGGGCACCCCTTCGCACACACATTCCTTCCTAGCTAGCTAGACACCATCATCATCTTCTAGAGCTCCCTTTTCCATAGGTTATGGCCCTCGCGCGCTGCGAAATTGCTACCTTAACCTCTTTACCTTAATTACCTTAATTACCTTAATTATCTTAATCACATTTAAACCCTTCTTTTAACCCGTAGGCCCTTAAAGACTAAGGCAGAGGCGCGGCAGCCCGAGACATTAAGGCTATCGCCACCTATATAACAACATAAATCAACAGCCTTAAGGGTATGCCTTGCGCGACGCACACGCCTAGGCTGCATACGACTCTATAGCTGCATAGCTTACTCTACAGCTATATTACTTAGGAAAGCCGCTGCTATTACTAGCGGCTTGGTATAGTAGGATAGTCGCCGCTAGCAGACCCTATATAAGAACATACGATAGCTTCTATAGCCTTAAGATAAGGGCGTAAGGCTATAGTAGATAGGCTTTAAGGATAGGAGAATTATAAGTTATAGAGAATAGAGCTTATTATCGCCTTAAGGGTGGAAAACCTTAAGGGCTTTATTAACGGCACTATCGTATTATTACTTAAAGATAACCTTAAGTATAGAACTTAGGAGATAAAGGATAGAATAGCTACGTATAGCATTATTATAAGCATTACTCTTAAGATAAAGGAACTTATTATAGATAATAAGGAAGATAAAGAAATAACCGCTAAATAAATAATAAACTTAATTAAAGTATCTTTAATAGAGGTCTTAAAGGTTGCTTTTTATATAACCTTTATAGAATTTATCGCTTTTAACTTAAAGAAGTTCGTTAGTATAAAAAAGTTTATAAAGAAGCTATATTAGTATTAAGATTAGCTTATTATAGTAAAAAAAGGTCTACTAAAATAACTCTTCGTAATTATAGCCCTTAAAGGTATTTAAAAGTAATGTTCCGATTAGTATAGTAACTAAACCTATAATTAATAATAAGGGAATTACATTACGAAAGACGAGCTATATAAATAGCTTATAAGAGTTACGAGAGCCGAGAAATCTAAATCCCTAGCTAATATTACGTTTAGTAAAGCTAAGGGCAATAATAGCGGAAGCGGTATTAAAAGCTTTAAAAAAGACTTTAATAAAAAGAGTATTACTATTTACACTTATATATATCTCTATTTACACTCACGCCCTATTT
>JAPEBW010002175.1:0-14412 GCA_027405785.1 Ophiocordyceps robertsii
TTTCTTAAGCATCTTTAGTAATAGTTACGTGCTTAATCTATATTAAGGGACCGTCTTTTAAGCATAGGAAAATTAAGGCAAGAGCCTTTTCCGTCTTTATATAATTTACTTACTTTAAAGTAGCTATAAGCTTTTCTTTAATAAGAATTGCTCGTATTTTAGTAGTTTATAAGGTATAATTTAAATTACCCTTTAACTTAGAAAACTTATATTCTTTCTAGCTTACTATTTTATATATCTTTATTAAGATAGAATAAGTAAAGAAAAGTTAATCTTTAACTTAAGAAGGGTCGAAAGATAAAAGAAGTCGTTAGGGATTAGTAAAGGAAATTCTAGGTAAATTCTTAAGGATAGAAGGGGTCTTGGCGGAGAAGAGGGAATTTTAAGAGAATTTTATATAAATAAGGGGATTTCTAGAAAAGGAAAGAGATTAAAGAAGGTAATTAAGGTTAAGATATCTTTAAGTACGAATTCTAAGAGATTTAGTCGTTTAATTAACGTTAAATTTTAATAAAGGTTAGACGAGTAATTAAGGAAAGGGGTCGTACTTTTTTCGGAATTTCCTAAAGCTAGTTAGAGGAGTGATTGATTTCCCGGCGTAGTAAGCTAAGCCGGGCTTATAACCTATTAAAAGTTAGAGCAGTAGCGAAATTGTAGGGAGATTAGGAGATTACGTAATGTTACGTAATAGAGGAGTCGATGTTATATAAGGCAGGAATTTAGCTAGAATTAATTAATAAAGAATTAAGTACGTAAGTACTTATAAAATCCCTAGCTATTTAATAGCGGGAGATTCGCCTTTTATAGATAAATATAAGGGAACGGAGTAATATATCCGGACCGGCCTTTAAGCGGTCTTAAAGCCCGAGGAATGTTAATTTTAAAGCATTTTACCTTATAGCTAGATGTCCCTTCCTTATACGGCAATTCGTATTTAAAGTTAGTTAAGGTTAGTGCGGATCTTTGTTTTATCTAGCTACCCTAACCTCCTTAGTTCCGTATATAACGTTATAGACATTGTATAAGGACGTAAGGACCTAGAAAATAACGGGCCGAAGCTAGGCTATTTAATACGGGTTTTTGTATAATTTATACACCCCCCTATACTAAGCTAATTAAGTAAGGATTAAATAGCTGATTTATTAAAGTAGTAAAATCACTCTCTTATATTTAGCTATTACTTCTTTAAGTAAAAAAGATATATAAGCTTTTAGGGTAAAGCTATAATTTGCGAATGCCGGAGTATTCTTAATAAGCTTAAAATAAAAAGTATTATATACTAACTATACTATAAGCAATTTAAAAAGCTAATTATCTT
This sequence comes from Ophiocordyceps robertsii, assembly GCA_027405785.1. Lineage (NCBI taxonomy): Eukaryota > Fungi > Ascomycota > Sordariomycetes > Hypocreales > Ophiocordycipitaceae > Ophiocordyceps > Ophiocordyceps robertsii. The sequence goes on from JAPEBW010002175.1 coordinate 1,319, forward strand.
ATTAATACTTTATATAGCTTTTAAAGTATTGCTTAAGCGTTTAATTTAATCGTTTTATTATTCCGTTTATAATAAAGTAAAAAATAGTAGATAATTTATACTTTATACTTAAGGCTTATTAGAAATTCGAAATAAATTTCTAATCCTTATTTAAAATAATCGAACTTAAAAGTCCTTAATTAGCTATAATATATCTTATAAAAGTTTAAGATAACTTTTCTATATTTATAGCTTTATATATAAAAATAAAATCGCTATACTTTATAAGATAATTAACTATAACTAAAATAAAATTATATTTTATACTAGTTAGAGGATTTATAGACTTTAGTAGTTTCGTAATAAAGTTTAAGGCTATAAAGTCTTAAGGTTTTAAAGGATCCTTTAAAGGAATAAAGTTACTATAAGACTTATATTATATAGCCTTACTTTTATTATATACTTCGCATAACTTAATAACTCCTTAGATTTTCTTATAAAGGTTTTAAGTATTATAATAGTTTTTAATCTTATTATACGTTTTTATATTACTTTAATATTTATATAAAAGGTGCGAATAAAAATCCGTTATAACTATTTTCTTAGTCTTTAAAGTAAGGAATAGCTTATTTTTATAAAATAGTATTTTTCCCTCTTACTTAAGATTCTTATATCTTTTTATATTTAGGTTTTTATAAGAATTCTTAAGTAATTCTAAAGTAATAAGATCTCTTTATATATTAAATAGTATATATAATATCTTTAACTTTAAATTACTATTATTATTTAAAAATAATAAGGTCTCTTTATAAGGCTCTTTTTTATCGTTAAGGTCTAAGTATTAGCTAATTATATTAGCTTAGTTATTCTTAAAACCTTTCTTATAAACAATCTTATAGTTAAATTCTAAAAGGAATTAAGCTTATCTTATTTACTTAGTATTTAACTACTACGTCGTAGTAAAATAACTAATATTCTTATAATCCGTATAAACCTTAAGTTTATATTTACTCCTTAAAATATAATGCCGAAATCCTTTAAAAGCATATATAATAGCTAAGAATTCTTTGCTATAAATTAAGTAATAAATCTCTACCCTTACTAGCTTTTTTAAGTAAAACGCTATAAGTTTAAGAATATTATTTTTATCGCGCTAGCTTAACTACGCGCTTTATATAAAATTAAAAGCATCTATTTTTAATTTTAACGGCTTTTTTATATTATAGGTATTTAATATAAGTTTTTTAATAAGTAATCCTTTAATTTTTTTAAAAGCTTTATCTACTTTTAAGTTTTTCTTAAAAGGGTCTATTTTAGCTTTTTTTCATACTAATAATATTAAAATAATTATCTTTAAAAAGTCTGATATAAACTTCTTATAATAATTTATATATCTTATAAAGCTTTAAATTTCCTTAATATTTATAGGAATTAGCTAATCTTTTATTATAAAAATCGTTTAAGGGTTTATCCTTATATAAAAAGGAGTAATTATATACCTTACAAATTCTACTTCTTATATATAAAAGCTATATTTCTCCGGTAAGATATATAAGCTAGCTTTTTTTAACGCTTTTAGCACTATATTAACTTCTTTATAATATTACTTTAGTATATTAAAGTATATAATAATATTATTTAGATAAGCTATATAAAGTCGGTCTAAATATAGATTTAATATACTATTAATTCTCTTTTAAAAGGTTACTAGTATATTAATTAATCTTAAAAGTATAATTAAATATTTATAAAGTTTAGATTACGTTCCGAAGGCGGCTTTAAATTTATCTCCTTCTTTAATATATATTTCACTATAAGCAAATTTAAGGTTAACCTTAGTATACTACTACTTATTAGCTAATCTATCTTTTATTTCGCTTATAAAAAGTAACGGAGTCCGGTCTTTTATTATATTATTATTTATCTCTTTAAAATCGATATAAAGTTAAGGTTTTTCTTTATCTTTACTATTCTTTAAAGTAAATAGTATAGGAGCTTTATATTTTAATTTAAACTCTTTAATATAACCTTTTTATAGGTTTTTATCGATATATTCTTTTAATAACTTTAAATACTTTTTATTTAAGTTATATATCTTATAAAATCTAAGCTTAAAGCCTTCTTTTAACTTAATTTCGTAATCTTAACTACCTTATAATAGTAGCCTATCTTTAAGTAATAGCGTAAATATATCGAAATATCTTTTTAATATATTTCTAAGTATTTTTAAATAACGATTCTTAAGGTATTTTAAGTTAATAGTACCTTTTAAACGTCTTATATACTATATTCGCTTTTTAAAGTATTTTAAACTAATAGTACCTTTTAAATATTATAAGCTATTTTTACGTATCTTATTCTTAATCTTATTCCTATTCCGTTTCTTCTTAATCTTATCTTTTTACTTAAGATATTACTACTTAATATTCTTTAAGATATTTAATAGATTTTCTTTTAATAAATTATAAGTAGCTTTATAATTATCTCTTAAGCTTTTAGTTTTATTACTAAGGTTTAGCGTCTTTTTCGCTTATATTATACTAATTATAGTTACTTTTTTTTTAATTATACTAATCGTTTTATTTTCTTTTGTTATAATATATATTGCAATATTTATATTTATATAAGAAGCTTTATTACCCTTTTTATTACTATTCCTTATATAGTTATCGTTAAGTATTGCCGTATTTAAATCATTTAAGGGTTTCGTTTTAAGGTCGTTCTTTATTAAACTATAAAAAGGAATATTTAAGGTATTATCTTAAAACCTTAAAAGGCCTTTATCTTAATCTATTATAGGATTATATTTTTATAAAAAGGGTAGTCTTAATATAATATTATAGCTAATTGCTAAAACGTTTAAAAAATCTTTAAAGTTATAAATCCTAATTATATACTTAAGAAGATTATTATTTAGTATAATCCTACTATTATTATACTTAAAGGGTAATTCTTTTACTAAAAGAAGTATATAAAGCTTATCCTTTCTTCTATAAAGTAATTTTAAACGATTTACTATTAAAGAGAAAATATAACTACTTATCGCACCGTAATTTACTTATACGTTAAGGCGATATCCTCTTAATTATAATAAAAAGGTTATTTTTATACTTCGAGAATTATTATTTAATATAAGTAAGTTCTATTTAATAAGAAATAGCTTTATTATTCTTAGGCTTATTAGCTTTTTGCCTTATTTACTAACTTTTTAGTAAATCTTAATTTTTTTTTAGAACTAGTCTATTTAAGTTATTAAGCTTCTTAATAGCTTTAAAAACTAAATCCTTATTAATAGTATAATCTTTTATTATAGTATTATTAATAAAACCCTTTTTAATACAAATTATCTTATTATGTTGTTTAAGGTTATTATACTTATTTTACTACGTTTTTAGCTAGTTCTTAAGCATATCTTTTAAGAATCTCTTCGCTTTTAAAAGCATATTTAAATTATAATTTTTATTATAAAGATTATAATTTATCTTAAAATACTTATTATATCGTTTAGATATATCTTAAATAGCTACATTAAAGAATTTTATATCTTTTTTAAGCTTATCGGCTAGCTTATTATTCTTTTTCTTAAGATTATCTTTATCTTTAATTAAATTAGTAATATATATAAAAAGAGATATATATAATCTTCTTTTAGCTTAATTATCTTATTTATTAAAGCTAAGTTACTATCCTTAATGTTTTTAATAGTGATTTTATTATATAGCTTAAAGAGTAAAAGTTATTTAATTTTAACTTAGTTATTAGTGTTTTTTTATATAAGTTCCTCTTTATCGACTTTAATATCCTCTTTAAGGTTTTTTATAAAAACCTTAGTATTAATAATAAGTTCCTTAATTATTATAGCGGGTTTTTTAAAAGTCTTTTTTAGTTTAGAAAACTATCCGCTTTTTACCTATTTAAGAGGTATATAAAGTAAGTATCTTTATAGTATTAAGTTTAAGATAACTACTTATACGCCTTATTCTTAATAGTAATAACTATATTAAAGTATTTTATAAAAGGAGGATAAGGCTTATTACTATCTTCTTTTTTTAAAGAGGGCTCTTTATCTATTTCTTATAAATTAAGGTTTTCTAGATTATAGCTTTCTTTTATATTTAAAAATATAATATTCGTATTAAAATAAGGAGCGTTTTTATTATCTTTATAAATAGTTTATAAAGAAGTCTCTTACTTATAATTATTTTTAGTCTTAAAAGTATTCCTTTATTAGTTATTTAAGCTTTTAGCTTTTAACTTTATCTCTTTATTAAGTTTTTCTTTATAAAGACCCTTAATAAGCAAACTAGTCTTTAATAGACTAAAGGTTAGTATAATAAGCTTAGCGTCGATTTCTTTAGTATCCTTAATTAAAAGTAGTAGTAAAGTATATCGCGGATTATAAGCTAAAAGGGTATTATTCTTATAAATAAGTATATTCCTTGCTTTAAAAGAATTCCTTTTCTTAATATAATCTCTTATAATATAGCCTTTCTTTATATAGTTAAAGCATTAAATAGCTTTCTTAGCGGGCCTTAACGGGCTCGCTTTAAGGGTATTTAAGTCTATTGCGTTACTTAAGTCGCGCTATCGCTTTTTATTAATTTTCTTTATAACCTTACTAAGAGTTAAACGGTGCTTTTTCTTTTACTAAGGTTTATACTACTTATTATCTATCTAAACCGCTAGACTAATATAGTTTAATAGTATCTTTAGCTTATCTAAGCAGTAGATTTCGTCTTTAACTTCTTTTTTAAAACCTTCGTAAAAAGTCGCTATAAGGGTATTATCTTTTTATTTTAGCTTAAAAGTTATTTATTAAAGTCGAGCTACGTAAGCTAATAAAGACATAACTTACTTAAAGCTTCTTAATTTATACTTTACTAATCGTTGCTTATTTATAATTTTAAACGTTTTTCTTAAAGCTTCTTTAAAGTTATCGAAATTCTTAAAAATATTCTTCGTCTTAAAATTCTTATCTTTAAGACTATTATATATATAGTCCTTAAGAATCGGTTTAAACTATATTACTACTAAGCCTTATAAGTAACTAAATATAAATATAACCTTTATTCCTTTTTAGTTTATTATAGTAAGATAAAACTAAAAATAAGCTTTAAGAGAGGTAATAAACTTTTATAGCTTAGCTTATTTTTTAGTATAAGGTTTAAAAGCCTTAATCTTTAAAATAAAACTACTATCTATAAAGCTTATTAAAAGATAAGAAAGCTTTAAATACTTTAAACTAGCTTATATTTAACTAGTTAGCGATAGTATTATTATTATTATTATTATTAAGTTTACGCTAAGGACCTAATCTAAGTTTCTAGAAATTCGATGTTTATAAAATAGGAGGGAAAAACCGGAGTGCCCGGGGTAAAACCTCCTCTTATTCGTGCCTAGTCCGCCTCGCACAAGGTCTTGCAACTTCACGTAAGGAAAAAGGGAGTGCGCCTTCCGCCGCGAGTATATCCCGCTCGCTAAGCAGTTTAACGCGGCCTAGTAAGGCCGGGGCCGCCACTAACCCGGGCGGCCCGCGGTCCGGAGCATCACGCTTTAGGCCTAGGGTGTGGGCAGTGGACCCTCTCCTGTCCCCCTTGTCCACCTTCTTAATGCGGGGGCGGGAGGGGTAAGCGGGATTTCGACCCGCGCCCCTCCCGCGGGTGGCGCGACCTTTAAAGAGTAGGCTCGTAGTGGTCCCCGCTAATAGGAATTCGGCGCCCCGCCGTGCGCGCATATTCCTAATCGGGACTATTGTTTATTCGCGCCGCCCGGTTATTAATCCCGCGCCTAGCTTCGGAGATAAAGCTTCCTACTTACCGCGCGCGTGCGCTCGCACTTCTTCTCCTCCTTCTTAAGACGCGTTTATCTTTCTTACGAGCTTATTATATACTTACCGCCCCGCCCTATTCGCGTGCCCGCCGTTCCTCCGTCGTCGCACTCGTCGTCTTTATCGCTATTATACCGAAGAAGAAGGTTACTTTTTCTAACCCTAATATGGGTCTACTCCCTAAACTGCCGGGCAAAGATACCGAGGATAAAGAGGCCCGGGCCCGCCGTGGCACTAAGCGTGAAATTCCTTATTATACGTATATAGGTCGTCTATCGAGCGACGACACGCTCGCAGTTTTCCGGGGCTATTAAAACTAAGCCTATATATATCTAAGTCGTGTCCGCCGTATAGGCGCGTATAGTACGCGTAGCTAATCCTCTCTTAGCTATCTCTACGAAAGCGTGTATTGCGTGCTCTTCGGGCAACCGATCTTATTTCCGGGTAAGTAGTCTCGCGTCGCACCCGCCTATATACCTTAGCTAATCCCCCTCGCAGCTTACCGCTATAGGCGAGGATGCGGCCCGTAAGCTTTACGCCGCTTAAAAGGAGTCGTATAAATCCGGCCGGCTTATTAAGCGCTCTATATATATAAAGCTCGCCTCCGCGGCGATAGAGCTTCGGTAGCGTGCCGGCTCCACTATAGCACGGGCGCTCGCGTTTAGTGCTCCTCCCGGTCCTGCCTCCTTTAACGAAAACGTTAAGCTACTCGCCTCCACCCTCGGCCGCTTCGTTAACGACGCGCGCGCGGCCCGTAAGGCTAACGCCGAGCTCGCTAATAAGGTTAACGGCACCGTTACGGTTATCTACTAGACCGTTTACGCTATAGCTCGGAACCTAGAAAGCATAAAGAATGCGCTATCTATAGTAGCCGACTACCTTAGCTCTAGCGGCTATAAGGGCCGAGATATCGCCCTTAAGGGTCTTTTGCCCGACTTAGACCCTGCGCGTGCCCGTGCTGCCCTCGCACCGCTTAAGCCCCCGCTACCTAAGGTTCCCGTCGTCTTAAAGGACTTTAAGGCTAAAGCTAAGGCTAAGAAGAAGGCCTAGGCTAAGGCTCTCGCTAAGGCCTATACCCGGGAGCGCGCCGCTCTCGCCCGGGAGCTTAAGTACAAGGGAGTGCTTAAGGGCAAGGGTAAGGGAAAGGCTATTAAGGCCGACGTCGCGTCCGACTTAAGGGAGCCCGAGCTTAATGTCTATGATAACGAGTCGGAGGAGGAGCTAGGTAGGGACGACGACGACGCTAACGAGGCCGAGACCGAGGTCCCCGAGGACGGGGATAGCCCCTTGCCCGGTCCCGACGCGGTCCTTATCGTTTCCGACTACGAGAGCGGCGGTAATAGCGATAACGACGACGACCTAGCATTACTCCTCGCCTTGCCTACTCCTAGCTTATCCGTAGGCCGCAACGTTCCCCCGCTTACGCCGAAGCGGGCTTGTGGCCTCTTTAGGAGCAGTGCCTCCGGGGCTAACAGCCCCGCGGTCTCCGCCCCGAAGCGTGCTCGCGCCGTTCGCGCTCTTAACCTAGCTAGTAAGGAGGGGGATACTAAGGACCTTAGCTTAGACCCTAAGTACCTTTAGTTTTTCGCCTATAGTAAGGCGGGGTCTCTTCCCCTTAATTTCCTTATAACGCTTAATTCCGCCTAGTTAACTAAGTATTATCTAAGTCGCCTTACTTAGCTCGGCCTCGTGCCGCCTTCGACGCTAATAGCGGGAACCTCGCAGGCCCCGAAGCAGACGCCTTAGCGGGCTGCTAGCGGGGCGGCTTCTTCTACGTCCACTCCCGCCGCGACCTTAAGTCGTCGTAGGCGCGGGAGGGGGAGGGCACTAGTTACTTTAACTCGTGCTCGTAGCTAGGCGGGGCGTCCCCGTGGCACTCCCTAGACGGGGAAGTCCGCTGTTACTCCCGGTCGCACCTAGCGCGGCGCCGGGGACGATAATAATAAGCTCGGTTATTAGTTAAGGTAGAAGGGTAGTATTAAGGGGGGGAGGAAACGGGAAGAGAAGCTAGCTAAAGCGCTAGCCCGGGGTGGGTCTAGCAATGGCCCTATAAGCTAAGTAGGGTCTTAAGAGGAGGAGGTTCTAGCGTTTTAGTACTTCGCAGCGTTTGTTATATTAGTAGGTTATCCTCTTAAGGCGAGCTAGGGGGACGATTTAATTAATATATATCCCCTCTTAACTAAGGTATAGCCGGAGCCGCCGCGTATACCCTATCTTCCCCTTAGTATAGTCGCATTGCTAGATCGAATTGTCGTAGGCGCCCTAGGCCTAGGAACTATCTTGCTAGCGTGGCCGCCGTCTCCTATTTCTAAAGCTTCGCCCGCACCTCGCCCGCGTTGCGGAGTCGCTATAGCAGCGTCCCCCTTACCTCGCTAGTTAGCCTATAGCTTATTATCGCGTGGTAAATAGTGTCCCGCCGTTGCCCGTAGTTATAGAGGGGCGATACTACTCCGGGTACGTTGCGGCGGAATAGGAAATCTTTAAGGCCTATTACTCCGGTTTATATCTAAGTAATCGTGGAGCTTAGGTACTTAAGCAACGCCCTATAACGGTTAAGCGCCACGGCCTTATCGAACCGGGGCGGTAGGTTAGCGGGGTAAAGCGTAGTCCGGCGCTGTTTAATAGGTTCCTCCCTTAAGCTCTACCGTTTAGCCTATTCTTCGAAGAGGATTTCCTCTATCCTTTTCTTCTCCTAAAGCTCGCCGGACCCGACCTAGGACCGTACCCCCCTTAATGCCTCCGCGAGCGGTGGTCTTAAAGGCGTAGGCCGCCTTAGTCGTCTTTTGCGCTGCCGGAGCAGTCTCGCTACCGATGCGGACGCGCGTCGGATTTAGTTTAGGATTCCGGAGTCTTTTAGTCTCTTAAGGGTGTCGGCCATTCTTTAGTTTAGGTAGAGGTCGATTAGCAGGACCTAAGTTTCGGCTTTAAGCTAGTGGACTAAGGTGGCCCGGTAGGCTCCCGCGACTATTTAGAGGTAGGCGGTCTAATCCCGTGCTAGTTTCGCGGCTATCCCGCGGGGTTTTCCGTCCGCCGGGGTTATCTTATAAAACGTAACTATAGCGTATAATATAAGGGAACGGACGACTTTACTATAAACTTCCCGGGCCCTAAGTAAGGTGTATCCCTATATAGACGCTGCGAGCCTTATAAGGGCTAGGTTCTGCCTTTTTAGCTTAGCGCGTAACTTGTCGAGGTATGCCTTCTACCTAAGCTTGCGGTCTACCTACACCCTTAAGAGCCTAGCATCTTAGACCGGCGCTACCGTAGCGGCCCCGAGGCGGATAGGGGTCGTAATCGCCTTGTGTTTTCTCGTAAAGTGGATAAGCTTACTCTTTAAAGGTTTAAAGTTTACCGCGAACTCCTTTGCCTATATAGCGCATACTTCTTAAGCCGCCTTAAGCCGCGCTATTATCGATCCCTCCTCGGGGCTAACGCTAAGGATATTTATATCGTCGGCGAAACCGATAATATAAACTCCCTTTAGCTTTTCTAATCTTTCGTAGAGGGGTGTTATATAGTAAAGGAATAGGATCGGGGAAAGCGGCGAGCCTTAAGGGACCCCGGTAGTAATTCGGACCGGTATAGCCTTTCTTCTATCGAAATAAAGGGTTAAGTGGCGTTTATTTATAAAGCTGCGGGCTAGCCTCGTAAACTATTCGGGGTAGCCCCGGAAGGTGAGTTCCCTTAGGAGTTTCTCGTGGTTAACCGTGTCGAAGGCCCCCTTAATATTAAGTTAAAGGAACGATGCGATCCCTTTTCTAGCCTACGTTACGCGTACTAGTTCCGTTACCTAAAGTATTGCCGCCTTTATAGACCTCTCCTTTTTATTCCTAAACTATCCTTCGGGCAGGACCCCGTTCGCTTCCGCCGCGGTCGCGAGTCTTTAAGCTAGGATCCACTCTAGGATCTTGCCTATCGTCGGCAGAAGGGAAATAGGTCTCTACCCCCCGGCAGTACGGTATACCCCGGGTTTCTTCCTTAGTTTTCTTAGCACTACTACGTTCGCGGACCGGAACCGGGTTAGAAAGTGCGATATCTCTATACAGGCCGTGAAGATTGTCGCTAGCCGGGCTAAGAGCGCTAAGCCGCAGAGCTTAAAGAAGCCGAGGGGAACTCCGTCTAGGCCTACCGCTTTCTAACTCGCTATTTTGCCTATTGCCTAGGATATATCCGTAAGGTCAATACGCCGTTCTATAAAGAGTTCCCTCTCGGCCGCGCGCCGGGGAGGTCCCGGAAGCGTTGCAGCTTCGGCTAAAAAGAATCGTTCCGCTAAGAGTCGGGCTTTCTCTTCGAAGTTAGGGGTTAGTTAGTGTTCGTAGCCCCTGCCTATTAACGGTAGTAGGTGCGCCGGGTCTAAGGGTAGCTTACTGCGTAGCCGCGCCTACCGTTTAACGTTCTATAGCTTAGTATTGTTAGCGCTAATCTCCTTAAGGAAGTCTCTTTAGTGTTCCCGTCTCGCGTCGCGTACGGCTCGCTTTTAAGCCGTAGCCGCTTCTTATAGCGCTTCTTAGTTTGCCTAGGTCCTATATCCCCTATAGTGTCTCCGGGCCCTTTTCGCAGCTCAGGTGGCCTAAGTCGCCTCTAGGGTAAACTATGCGTTGCCCCTTAGGATCGCCTGCTTCCGGTGCGGGACTATCGCGCGGGCAATTTTATCGAGATCGTCGTATAAGCTATCTATTTCCGCATTGATCTCCTGCGGGCTGCGGAGCGTGGGCTATTATATCCCGAGCCGGGATAGGGTTTCCGCCTCAACCCTCTTTTTCTTAGCCTCCTTCTACCTTAGCGTAGCTAATGCCTCCCTTAGCTTAAAACCTATCTTAAACGAGACTACTTACGGGATATAGTCGGACCCCGTAAGGTCTAGGTCTAGGCCGATAAACTATGTGGCCGTTTTTATCGTGGCCTATGCGAGGTCGATCGTGCTATCTTTATATCTATAGAAGAAACGTATACATTCCCCTCTCGGCGTAGCTAGCTCGAGCCGGAGCCGCGCGGCCTCCTCGACGAACTGTTCTACCCCGTCGGAAGTCCGGTTATAGGCGTCCTAAAGCGGGTAATGGATGTTAAAGTCCCCTACTAAGACTAGCGGGCCTTAGCTATTAACCTTACTTAAGGCCTTAGCTAGGCCCGTCCGAATTCCCTCCGGTGGCGAGTATAGGGACCTTAACCTTATACCGTCGCTAAAGGTTATCTCCCCTTAGTCGCATCCGGTTTAAGGCATCTATATCCCTACGTCGTGCCTCTTATAAATATATATCGCGTTGCGGCCCTCCCCGTAAACTAGCCGGTACGGTGCGCCCCCCGGGGGCGGGGCCCCCGAGCCCTATATTTTCTCTATCTCTTAAAGCGCTATTATATCGTACTTAGCGCGGTGGCTAAAGGCTAGTCGTGCTAGCTTATATCTCTTCTATATGTTTTAATAGAGGATCTTTAATTTTATACGCGAGGGGTCGGGGTAAAGTTCGTCGTTTAGGATAGGGTAATAGCCTAGGTCGGGAGCGATGCGCTCCGTTATCTTACGTAGCGTTTAATATTACTCGGGTTAGTGCTTACTACTTATGCCTTAGCCGGCGGGGCTAACGGCGTCTATCCGTCTTTCCTTAGCCGCTTAAGGCGTTTCCGCGCCTATAACGAAGTAGGCCCTTAATCCTCCACGGAGGGGAGGGGGATTTAAGGGTCCGGTTAGCCGTAGGTACTAGCAAAGCGTTGCGGGCGGTTTAGGTAGTAGTCCCTTACCTTATCCTAGGCTTTTACCGCTATAAGGCAGGTGCGGGACTACGCTAGGTGCTGCCCGCTATAAGATACGTAGTTATAAGGGATTTCGCCCTTCTTTACGCGGCACTTATCCTCGCCTCCTATATATAAGGTCCCCCCGTAGTAAGCGTAAAGCTATATTAAAGTATAACGTCTAGCGATATGCCTATATTTATAGCAGTTATAATATCGGGTAGGTTTAACCGATTTATCGTATAGCTCGCATCGGAATATCTAGGCCTCGAGGAATAGGCCTATATCGTATAGCTTGTTAGCCTCCGCTAAGCTGCCTACGCTAATAATAAGGGTTATAGCCGTTAAGGACTTAGTCCGGGGGCGTATTGCTCGCGCCCGTATAACTTCTACTTTATTAATATTAGCGATCTCCTTAATTAAGAGTGCCTTATCCGTCTTAAAGACCTCTATAAGGACATTCTTCGCAATTACTATATAGGCCTTACGCGCTATCGCCGCCTCCGGTTTAAAGACGCTCCTTACTTAGTTTTAGTTTTGCTAGTAAGGTCGTGCCGCCGTGTTAAACGTTACCGCGATATCCCCGCTCGGGAGGCGTCTTGCTGCTATAGCGGAAAAGATATTAAGCGCTACGTTGATTGCTTTTACCGTATCCTTCGGCTCGCGGTTTAGGATATCCGGCGTCGCTCCTATCGGGACCACTACTAGCTCGCGTTCGTGCCGGGGCGGGACCGGCTTTATCTTTACGTTATATCGTGCCGGCCCTCCGGGGCCTACTACTACTATTGCCTAAGTTATTTTAGGTCCTCCCCCCGGGCCTTAAGCTCGGCCTTATCTTAGTTCCTCGTAAATAGCTTCCTTTATCGCGCTTTAGATAGCCCTACGGAGCCCGGGGTCGGCCCGCACTACGGTCGGCGCGCTCTTAGCGCGCTCCTTAAAGCGGAGGAGGGTTTCGACTACTACCTATACTTAGTCGAACTATACGTGCGGGACTATGCCCGCGATTTCGTTATAGGCTTTCTTTTCGTCGGTATCGCGTATAGCCCGGCCGGGCTACGCGCCGTCGTCTCGTCTAGGTATATTCGGCTCTCTATCTAAGTGCGTAAAGCTTAGGGGCGTTTCGTCGCGCTAAGCGCTGCGGTCGATGCCGGTGCGAGGCGGACTACCCCCTCGCCCCCGCGTCCCCCGGCCACGCTACGACATCGTCCCGAGGGGGGGTAACCGATACCGCCGAATTGATTCCTATTGTTAGTAAGAGTTTTAGACGCGATGCGCACCCGTTGCGGGCGAGTGTCTGGTTCGCGAAGAGTTTTTTTTTATTTTAGCGATAGTATTATAAAAGTAAATATGTATTTTTTATTTATTATAATTAAATAGACGTAATTATAATAAATACCTTTTTCTTACTTAATAGCTTAAAAGACTTACTAAATATATTAATACTAAGTAGTTTTTATTAATACTTAAAAGTTTATAAAGATTCTTATAAGCTAGTTTTATATTATAGAACTTTTAATATTTCTTATATATTATATAGTAAGGCTTAATTTATTTAATTTAA
>JAPEBW010002176.1:0-14409 GCA_027405785.1 Ophiocordyceps robertsii
CGCAGCCTATAGGCTAAATACAGCATAAATAACACATGATATAAATACGCTGAAATATACATTAAATCCGCTATACGATTCTACATACCATACATATTCCTTTGTATTATTTCACCCACATATAAGCAAGATATAAGCAGATTAGGAAGAGGTGTGTGTGGAGACTATATGCATGATCCGTGCTAAGTCGCTGCGCCACCTCGTATTCCTTGCGGGATTAATCCCTAGGCTTACAAATACAATATTGACCCAACAACAGCTATTAGCCCACTATGCATAATTGCGCTATATAGGGGGATCTTTTCCAAATCACTTAAGTTACTTATAGCTTGGGAATTGTCTATATAAGGAAGCCTTAGTCCCCCCTTCACCTTAGATAGATCATCAACCTTATACACACACATCTCACCTATTTCTTTACCTTTTCGCACACTCTTTGCATCTCTATAATCCCCTTACTCGTGGCTACAAGCCTGCTCTCTTCTGCACCCATTTGCTCCTCAATTCTTAGTAAGACGAAATTCATAACTAAAAGCAAGAAAATTAAATAAATAGCGAATAAGAAGTTAATATTCTTAATAAAGTAATTAGAAACTATAAAGCTAATAAGAGTTTAGTTTCTTAAGCTATTAAGCAGTTTAGTAACTTAAATAAACTAATTTTATATAAAGAATAAAGATCTACTAAGAAGTTAGTAAATAAGGCAAAAGACTAATAAGCCTACGAATAATAAGGCTATTCCTTAAGATAAAGAACTTACTTATATTAAATAATAATTCTCGAAGTATAAAAATAACCTTTTTTATTAAATTTAAAAGGATATTGCTATAACCTATTAATAGATTATAGTGCGATAAGTAGCTGTCTTTCCTTAAAATAGTAAATTATCTAGAATTATATTATAAAAGAAAAACAAAGTCTTATATACTACTTTTAATAAAAGGATCACCTTTTAAGTATAATAATAATAAGAGTATATATAAGACTAATCTTTTAATATATATAATTGAAATTTATAACTTTAAAGATTTTTTTTAATATCTTAGCTTCTAGGTATAATGTTATATTAGGACTACCTTTTTTATAGAAATATAATTTTTTAATAGATTAAGATAAAGGCCTTTTAAAGTTTAAAAATAATACTTTAAATATCTTTTTTTATAGTTTAATAAAGAATAAACCTAAAAAGAAACCCTTAAATAATTTCAATGTAGTAATACTTTATTATAACTATATAAATAATAGTAATAACAATAATAATAAAGCTACCTATATAGATATAAATATTATAATAACTAATATTATAATTAAGAGTAATAAGATAATTAGTATAATATAAGATAATATACTTACGATTAGAATAATATAGGTAAAAATAACAATAAACCTTAGTAAAGATATTAATAGCTTAAGAGATAATTATAAAGCTACTTATAAATTATTAAAAGAAAATCTATCGAATAACTTAAAAGTTATAAAGTAGTAATACTTTAAAGATAAAAATAAAATTAAGAAATAAAATAAAAGAAAGAAACAAGATCATTTATAAAAAAGCTTATAATATATAAAAGTTACTATTAATTTAAAGTACCTTAAAAAGGAAATATAGTATATAAGACGGCTAAAAATATTGTTAATTTAAAATACCTTAAAGATTATTATCTAAAAATACTTAAAAGTATTTTAAAGAAATAATTTAAAGTATTTACGCCGCTACTTAAAAGTAAGCAACTATTAAAAAGAAGTTAAAATTATAAAATTAAGTTAAAAGAAGGCTTTAAGCTTAAATTTTATAAGATATATATTATTATTATTATTAAGTTTATACTAAAAACTTAATCTAAGTTTCTAATTTATCGCTTAGTTTTTATATAAAGAGAAACCGGAATGCTTAAAGAAAAACCCTCCGCCGCTTTTTTACTTTAAGTTTTACTATATTAGCCCTTATTACTATATATAAGAAAAAAAAGGGGCGCCGGCTATAAATAAGTTAGTCGGTAAAGTAGCCTGAACTATTATAAGGCCCGCTACGAAGTAATAACAACTTCGTAGTAAGTTATTAATATATCTCTTAGTTACTATTAATTAATAAAATTCTTCTTACAGGTATTTAATTATCTACTAAAATACGTATTCCGGGTTATCGCTTTATTTTAGCCGCCGCAAGGCTAAGCGGGCTATATAATCTTACCGGCCTTTAGCTAGGCTAAAAGCGCCTCAGGGTTTATTAAGTCTTAAAGGAGGCCTTTACTAAAATATTATATCGGCACTACGCCGCGTTATTAATATCGAAATTACTAGTTATCCGGTATAGATTTTTATTATCCCGGTTAAGGACTAAACTAAGGCTAAGGGCCGCACTTTTAACGAGTTGTCGTTGCGCTTAGGTAGGACTAAGCCTAGGCGGGACTACTTATAGCGGGGCTAAGCTGCTAGTAAATTTATAAGTGCTTTTAAAAGGGTTAGTTAGCTAATTTTATAGTAAGTTAACGCAGTCTCTTAGTTAAGCTAAAAAGACTATGCCCTTAGCTAAATTTAAACCGACCTTAGCGTTATAGCAAGTATACTTTTTAAGTATATAATTATAATATTATAAGGGTTTATAAGATATATAACTTAAATAAAAAGTATTTAAAGTTATTAAAAGAATATATTAATAAAAGCTTATAAAAAGGTTATATTTAAAAGTTTAAATTAAAATATAAAGCTTTTATATTATTTAATTTTAAAAAGAGTAAAAAAAAACTGAACTTTATATTAATTTTAAATAAATAAATAATAATATAATAAAAGACCTAAACTTTATTACTTTTTATAAGCGAAAATAAATAAATGAGTTAATTAGTAGTAGTATATAAAAGTTAACTTTAAATCTCCTTATAACTTAATATATATTAAGGAAAAAGACGAATTTAAAATAGCTTTGAAAATGCGATTATTATAAGCTATATTATAAAAAAAGCTATAGTTATATTATAGCAAATACCCGGGGTTAAGCTAATATATAGCTTAAGTTATATAAAACTTAACTTAAACTTAGCATAACCTTAACTTAAACTTAACTTAAATACGAGCTACTTAAGCGACCTTTATAAGTAAGAAGCTATATAGCTAAAATAAAGTTTTCCTTTTTTTTTCCTTAGCTTTAAATAAACAATTATTTAGCTATATACTATTAAACTAAGTATATACTAGCCCTAAATATATTTAAAGCTCCGTTTAAATAAGGTTATATAACTTAAAGAAAGACTTACTATTAATAATATAATGCGAGTAAAAAGGGTACTTAGTATAAAAAGGCTTTACTTAAGGAAAGTAAGAAGGAGGGCTAAAAAGGCCTATATTTAAAAAAAGATAAAGTAAGCGATTTTCTTACTATAAGTAAGGGCTATTAAGATAAGCTACTAAGGCTATATTAGCTAGTTGTAGATTTAATAGCTAATAAGTTAATTTAAAGCCTAAATATAAAAGCTAAAAGAAATAATAAGGATATATATATAAAAAGAGGCTAGCTTACTAACTAATAGCTTAATACTACGTTATAATATAATAATAAAGGCTATAATACCCGCGATAAAAAAAGAAGTAATTAGAAAAAACTTAATAAAAGCCGCTTTTATTACTAAGAAAGTTTAATAGCTAACGTTACTACTTTACGCCTAAAGCATAATATATATAAAAGAAGTATAAGATTAACTAAAACTTCCTTTTAAATAGAAAGGAGGTCTTTTACTTAATTTATAATTACTTAAATATAAGGTAATAGTAAACTATAGCGACTTACTATAGTATTAATATTAATAAAGGCTATAATTAGTAAGAGTTCTTTAAGTACTTTAACTTAATTTACCTTTATATAGATATTTAATTGCGCGCTATAGCGGCTATCTATATAGTTAAATAAAATAAGAACTAAATATTCACGGCGTTTCTTTAAAAGTTTAAATAAAGGCTCTTTAAAAAAAAAGTTATAGCTATATAATGTATATATTAGATTTTAAAAGCGCGCGTTAAGCCTTTACTTTTAGGAGGTACTTATAATAGTTAACTTTTTAACTTTAAGCTGCTTAGCGTATATTAATTAAAAAGTATAAATCATAATAAAGCTAAAAAGGGTTTAGTAAATTAAGTGGCCGTTTTAAGACTAAAAAAAAGGAATTAGGGGGGCGACTTTAAACTAAAAAGACTTAAAAAGCAATACTTTTATAAGTAAAATAAACGCTATAACTTTACTAAAAGAAGGCTAAGGCCGACTTAATATATAGAAGTATTTTACTTATAAGATAATAAAGTATATTGCTTGCTTTTATAAAAAGAAAAAAGAAAAGACTTTATAAGTAGCTATAGCTATAGCTAAGGAAGTAACTAAAGTAAACTCTAATTTAAGAAAAAAGGAACCTTAGCTTAAAGTTAAGCGCTAAAAAAGAAAAAAAGATAACAAATAGCTTAAAAGTTAATAAAAAATCACTTTATACTAAACTTAGTACTAATTTAAGTTAATATTAATAAGAAAAAAAGGCTTAATATACTTATAAATATAAGCTATAACTACTATACCGTAGTAAGTATAAAAGTAATAATAAAGCTATAAATACATTTTATAAATAAAATAAGAACGCTATTATAGCTTTTTTAAAAGGATATATTAACGCTTTATATAAAAGGAATTATAGAGCTTAAGATAAAGATTAATAAGCACTTAAAATAAACGCTCGCCTATATAATACTAAGATTAAGCTACGACGTATTTTTAAAGAGACTAAAAATAAAGCATAATAAGGTAGTTTATAATACTAAAGAGGACCGGATTTAGTATAAAAAAGTAAGGATTTAGATCGGCCTTTAAAAGTTAAAAAAGGCCGTAAAAATCGCGAATATTAAAGAAGTAAAGCTAAGAAGCGCCTTGATTTTCCCGGTGGAGTATTAATAGAAAAAGATTTAAAACTAGCTAAAAGCGGCGATAAGCGCTAAATATAAAATTAATTACAATAAAAATATAAAAAGAGCTTTTTAGCTAAAGACGCTTATTAACTTAGCGGACTATATCTTAGCCTAAGTACTATAAGCTTACTTAAACCTTTTTATACCTATAAAAGCACTTAAGTAGCGTTTATTTTAACCGGGCGTAAATTATAAGATTTACTTTATTTTAAATAAAGATAATAAGAAGCCGCTATTATTATAAAGGCCTTTATATAATATATTAAAGGAAAAGCTCCTTATCTTAAAGAAGACTTTAAATAAGTTACTAAAAGTAAACCTTGTTTACTTAAGTAGCTTATTAGCTATAATACTAGTATTATTTCTAAGTATTACGGGCTATACTATAAAAAGAGCTATAGTTATATAATAGCAAATAACTTAAAGTCGGGCCGATATATAGCTAAAGTCGTATAAGACCTTACTTAAACTTAGCCTAACCTTAACTTAAACTTAACTTAAGTATAAGCTACTTAAGCGACCTATATAAAGCAGAAAGCTACGTAGCCTAAATAAAGATTTCCCCCTTCCTTTCTTAGCTTTAAATAAATAATTATTTAGCTACGTATTACTAAACTAAGTATATATAGGCCCTTAATATATTTAAAGCTCTTTTTAAACGAAGTTACACGACCTAAAAAAAGACTTACTAATTACGATATAGCGCGAGTAAAAAGGCTACTTAGTATAAGGGGGCTATGCTTAAAAAGAGTAGGAGGGAGGGCTAAGAGAGGCTAATATCTAAACTAAGGTCGAATAAGCGATCCTTTTACTATAAGTAAAGGCCGTTAAAATAAGCTACTAAGTTTTAGTAAGCTAGTAATAGATTTAATAGCTAATAAGCTAGTTTAAGGCCTAAATATAAAAGCTAAAAGAGATAGTAAGGACGTATATATAAAAAGGGGCCGGCCTACTAACTAATAGCTTAATATTACTTTACGATATAATAGCGGGGGCCGCAACGCTTATAATAAAAAGGGAAGCGATAAAAAAGAAGGACTAGTAAAAGCTACTCTTAGCGCTAAGAAAGTTTAATAGCTAATATTGCTACTTTACGTCTTAAGTATAATATATATAAAAGAAGTGCGAGATCGACTAAGACTTTTTCTTAAGCTTAAAGGAGGTTTTCTACTTAATCTATAACTACTTAAATATAAGGCTATAATAAACTATAGCGACTTATTATAATACTAGTATAGATCGAGGTTATAATTAATAAGAATTCTTTAAGTACCTTAATTTAATTTACCTTAACGTTAATATTTAATCGCGGGCTATAGCAGCTATCCGTATAATTAAATAAAGTAAGAACTAAACGTTTGTAGCATTCCTCTTTAAGTTTAAATAAAAGCTTTTTAAAGTAAAAGGGGGGTTATATACTACGCCTTATAGCATAAGGATAAGGGGATAAAGCGCGGACTAATTACTACTAGTTAAGGCTAGTACTTTAAACTAATTACCGCTTATTAAGGCTAGTACTATAGACTAGTTACCGCTAGTTAGGCCGGTATAACGGACTAATTACCGCACGTAAACGTATATAAGGGTTTAAAAATAGTAAAAAGCTTATCTTTTCTTTAAGGTATAGCTAGCTATTTTATACTTAGTTCTTTAAGCTAATTTTAAGGATCTTTAACTATACTATTCTTCTATTTATTATTAATATATAAATAAACTATAGATATCCTTATAAAATTACTTAATAAACTAAGTATAAGCTTAATTAAAAATACTATAAACTATAATTAGGGAAATCCCTTAAATATCCTTAAATATCTCTTAAAAATCGCGGTAAAGTTTATTTTATATCTTTTAAGGTGCTTTTATAGTTAAAAATAAGTGAAATTATTATTAAGATATCCCGCGGAAATCCTTAGATATCCCTTAAAGATACCGGCGGAATCCGCTTAGTAGTTTTTACGGTATTTCTTATCGTTTAAAACGTTATAAACTATAGTTAAATAGGTTCTTAAGCCTTTATAGTTATATCTTAAAAACCTTAATAAGGTCCGATTAATAATATTTATTATATCTCCTTAAGCGAGCCTTTATAGTACGTACTTTAAGCGCTCCTATTATAGAGTTTTATAAGGCTCCTTAAAAGTAAAGTAAGGAGTCTAAGTATAACTATTTAGATTTTATAATAACTCCTTTAAGTAAGAAAGAAAAGCTAATATCCTTATTAGTTTAAAGAAAAGAAAAAGTAAAGGGGGCGCTAAGTAATAGCTTTATAGTAGCGTCTTTATACTATATTAATAGTACGTTATGCTTATCTTTTTAATTGTTTTTTTAGCTTATCCGGCTAATAATCGCCGGGTATCTTAAGTAAGTAAGTAGGTAGCTTTATTATAAACCCTTACTACTTATTTAATTATATATCTTTATTTTTATTAAAGCAATTAGCGCGTTTAGCTAAAACTTATATTAAGGTTTTTAACTCTTTTTAAAAGCGTGCGTTTAAGCACTTATTAAGTAGTAAGAAGTCTCCGCGCCGAGGAATATTCGATTTTCTTAGCGGGATATATTATAAGAAACTAGCTTTATTTAGGCCTTATCTTATATTATTATCTTACTTACCCTTTACGCCGTTTTTTAATCCTCCGCTAAATTTCCTATATTAATTACTAGCTTTATAAGCCGCTTATAAGCGAGATATTATATCTTACTTACTACTACTATTATAGCTATTCCTTACTTTTTATTGCTAGGCTTTTTAACTTATTATCTTTTTTATATAGTGCTATTACTTATGCCTTTCCGCTAACTAACGCGCGTTTAGCTATTAAGAAAGTATTAAGGTAAAAGTAAGCTATCCTATTAATATTAATAAGTATAGTTAATACTAAAGTATTAAATATTTATATTCCTACTTAAAAGCGGGTATTAAGGTCCTTAATAGCTTTAATACCTAACTTCTCGCTTTTAAAGTTTTAAATATATTTAATAGTCTTAAAAAACATTTTTATAAAAAGGGCTTTAAAAGTAAGAATATTAAACGTATAATCGGTATAGCTAATAAAGTAAATATTAAAGCTTAGGAATTTCTTCGCTTAAGCAAAAGTTAAGTCGCGTTTAGACTTTTTATAAGCTTATAAGTAAAACTTAGCGTAGTTTATAGCTAGGCGGAAACTTTTAATTATTATAATCTTATCGCCGGAGTATAAGCCTATAAAGCTAGGCCTATTAAAGATCGTATTAATTACTATTAGCGGCTTTTATAAGATTAAGCGGCGGAATATATTACGAGGCTAGTTATTACTATCTCCTTTAGTTAAGGAGGGACGGCGGATAGACTATAATAAGGCGCTTATATACTTTTATATAGCTAGGCTAAGCGTAGCGGTAAAAAGAAAAAGCGTTCGCTAAGCGGGACTAAATAAGTCCTTAAAGCTTATAGCGGCTATAAGCTAAAAGAGAGATTTTATAGCGCGGGCTAAATTACGTATAAAGCGAGAAAAGGGTTTAGCTATAGTAGCTTAAGACATTATTCTAAACTTAGTTATAAACTAGTTAAGCTAAGCCTTAAATATATAGTAAAAAATAGCGCGGATATTATTTTAGTCGTTTAGCTAAAGCGGGTTTCCGCTAGCTATAATAGCTACTATAAATCTTAGGACTATAGCGAGGTTAGCTAACTTAAGGGCATTAAGTATTAGCTAGTTATTTTATTAGTAAAAATTTCCGGGGATACCTTAAAAATATATAGGTAGCGGGGGCTTCCGGATAGTAAGAGCTAAGTAAGAAGTATAGCTAAGTTACCGCGAAACCGGCCGTCTAAACTACGTTATAGTATAAGGCTAAGAAGTAAGTCGTTTAAGTTAAGTATTTAAAGAGGGTAATATAAGCCGTCCTTTATAGTGCCGTAATTTAAGTTAAATTTATTAGCTTAAGCGCGGTTATAAAAAGCAGTATAGGTATATATAAAAGCTTAAACCTAAAGGTTTTAACTTTTACTAAAAGACTTAAAGCTATAAAGAATAGCTACTTTATTTCTATAAAGCTTAAGCGCTTGCTTATATCCTTTATATTAAAGGTATAAGGGCTTATAAAAAAGCGGGCTAAAGAAGTAATTTTAAAGTAGCTAGTCTTAGCTATAAGAAATATTAAATAATAAAAGGACTTAAAATAAGAGTATAAAGATTATAGGCTTAAGGTAAAGAAGGTTATACGTATAGGAGTAAGCGAGGTATAGCGGGCTAATACTAGCGGTAAAGGGAAATATAATTATAAAAAGAAAAAAGGAAAGGAAAGAAGGCGGGCGGCGGAGAGAATTTTAATAAGTATATTATAAAGCTAAAAGGCCTTATTACTTAAGGTAAATAGCGGTATATTATTATTAAAATAACTAATTACTTTAAGCGTAGTAAGTTATCGTTTTTTATAACTTATAGTAGCCTTTAAGTCTTATATTTAAGCTTAACCGCTTAATTCTCTTAGTTAAAAAGTTTTATATTAAGTTATAAAAGCCGCGCGTTATACTTTTATCTAAACTACTTAAGTAGCTAACTTCTTTTATACTTTTTTAAAGGCTTTTATAATCTTTAGTAAAAAGACTGCTTTTTCGTTTACTTATAAGTTATAACGACTTAGTTAGCTTTTTTAAGCTATAAAGAACTCTTTTTTTTAGCTTTCCGCCGCCTTTTTTTATTATATAGCTTTATAAGATTTGTTTTACTTTTTACTTATTTAAGTAAAGTATCCCTATATCTTAAATAAAGCTTAAGCGTATAGCTAGCTTATTTACTAAGCGTAGTTATACTATTAAAACGATTAAATAGATATTA
This sequence comes from Ophiocordyceps robertsii, assembly GCA_027405785.1. Lineage (NCBI taxonomy): Eukaryota > Fungi > Ascomycota > Sordariomycetes > Hypocreales > Ophiocordycipitaceae > Ophiocordyceps > Ophiocordyceps robertsii. The sequence goes on from JAPEBW010002176.1 coordinate 9,765, forward strand.
AAGGACCTTTTTATATCTAATTAGTATATAAGCTATCTTATTTTAGTAGTAACTTTAAACGGCTTAGTACGTCTTTTTTAAAGCTTTGCTAGTTTACTATCCGCAATATAATAACCTTTATTAAGCTATAGCTAGGCTTAATTACTAGGCTTAAATTTTAGTAAGTAGTGTTTTTTCTTATATCTATTTTTTATTGCGCCTTAGGCTTAAGCGATAGCTAACCTAGCCTTTTTTTATAAAATCTCTTAGTTTTATAAGCATAAGTAGTTATTAAGGAGCTAAAAGCCGTAATTTATTCTTATTTTTATAATAAGCTTACTAAGGGCTATATAAATTACTAAGGTATAGGAATTATTAAGGCTTAACTAAAAGGCGATTAGTATATTAGTTTAGTATAAGTCTAGGAAATTAGCAGTAAAGAATTATAGCGCGAATTTTATAGTTTAGTTTCGCCTTTCCGATAAGCTATCGGTTTAAGGGTATTAAGCGGTAAATATAAAAAGCTTTTATCCGAAAGCTTACTATAAAGTCCGCTAAAATACTAAAGTAAACTTTACGTTTTAGTTAAAAAATATCCTTTTTAAAATCCCTTAATTAGCGCAAAGTAGCTTAGTATATAACGCTTATACTTAGTTTTCCGCTATAAACTAGTTATTACTTAAAATAAGGAGATTTATCTTAAAGAATTTATTAGTTATAATTAGTAAAGAATTTAAGAAGTTCTTTATAAGATCTTTTTATAAGAATTATTCGGCTTAAACTACTAAAAGTCCAGTAATAAAGTTTATTATTATTATATAGTATAGACCTAGCGGGCTTTAAATTAAGATAAGCTACCTTAGCGTTTTACCTTAGTTAGTTTAGTTGTGGTAGTAAGTGTTATAGCTATCTATAACCTCGTTTATATATTTACTAAGCTATAAAATTAAGAAGCTTTAAAATAGATCTTATTATATATAAGTATAGCTAGTATAAAGATATTTAGTATAAGCGTCTTATAAGGGAGTAAAATATACTCTCCCGCAGCCTATAAGCTAAATATAGTATAAATAACATATAACATAAATACGCTAAAATATACATTAAATCCGCTATACAACTCTACATACTATACACATTTTTTTATATTATTCCGCCTCTATATAAGCAAGATATAAGTAGATTAAGAAGAGGTATATGTGGAGACTATATATATAATCCGTGCTAAGTCGCTACGCTACCTTATATTCCTTACGGAATTAATCCTTAGGCTTAAAAATATAATATTAACTTAATAATAGCTATTAGCCTACTATATATAAGTACGCTAGATAGGGGGCTCTTTTCTAAATCACTTAAGTTACTTATAGCTTAGGAATTATCTATATAAGGAGGCCTTAGTCCCCCCTTTACCTTAGATAAATCATTAACCTTATATATATATATCTTACTTATTCTTTTACCTTTTCGCATACTCTTTATATCTTTATAATCCCCTTACTCGTAGCTATAAGCCTGCTCTTATCTACACCTATTTGCCTTTTAATTAGTTATAAGCCCGGCTTCCCTTTAAGCTAGACTTACCCTTAACCCCTGCCGACGTTTTTCCGACTATTACGTAATCGGAAAATTCTAGCAAAACTCTTCCCTATCTTCTACGTGGTCGCGCTTACTAAGCGTATTTTCTCCGGAATTCTCCCAATATCTTATCGGACTCAGTTCCTTAGGTTTCCCCCTCTCCTCCTCCTTCCTATACCTTATGTCTTTACAACTATATCTTTAGGACTATATTAAACACAAAAAACCTCATAAAATTCTTTCCCTTTATAAAAACAAACGCACGTCTAAACGCAATTTCCCCTATATTTTTAAGACCCTTCCTATTATATTTCTTTACTAATATTCTTTCGATTTATATTTTTTACTTCCTCTCTTTTTAATTAACCTTTATACCGAAATACCTCTCGAATAAATCTATAAAAAACATAGCTATAAAGGACGACTACTAATTTAGCAATCTAAAAGGTTCTTTAAATTATTCCTCTTAGTTACTCCGAATAGAATCCGTTTTTATCCGGGAGAAAGCCGCCGGAGCCGTCTCTTAAGATCTATATACTTAATCCGCGGAAATCCTTGCCCTTATACGTCTTATAGTTAAGAATGGTCCTCTCTGTTAGATAAAACACTATACGACTATAAAGTTAGCTTAGGAAGCTTAAAAAACCCTTTATAATCTAGTAAATTTCACCTCGAATTTTCTTCTTATAAAAAAACTATTTAATATAACCCTTAAAACCTATACTTCGATTAAGGCATATCTAAATAAGATAAAAGAGCTTTTTAATAAGCTAAATATATAAGAAATTAAAATCCCCGAGGTAGTGATTATTACCTAGATTTTAAAATGCTTAAATAGCTCTTATTCTAGCTTTATAATTAATATTTCTTAAGCTCTTCGAGATAACGCCTAAGCCTATACTCTAAAATCACTTTCTTCCTCTTTAATCGATAAGTTTAAAAGGATTAAAGCTTTAGAAGGTCCCTTTTTTAATTAGCTGTTCTTTTTATATAGTAAAAAACCCGCCTTCTATAAGAATTGTAAGAAAAAGGGCTATGCTATAAAAGACTGTTTTTAGCTCGAGGAAAATAAAGATAAGGTAAAGGTAGCAGGTTTTAAACCTAAAGCTTCTTCTTCTTCCTCCTTTTCTTCTAAAAGGCCCCTTCCGATTAGACCTTCTTAGGACTATTTAAATAGGAATAATAGGCGTTCTATGCCTATACCCTCCTTAAGAGAGCCTTCTTAAGAGAGAGTTTTAGTTACTAGAAAATCAGTAGTTAAAGGCCGAAAAAAGAGACGGGTTTCCTTCTCGAAAGAGTCCTCTTCCTTTAGAGAAATACTTTTTATTTCCGACTCCTTAGCTTAAGTAAATAACCCTCCTCTTCCCTTTATACCCTCTATACCCTCTATACCCTTTATACCCTCTATACCCTCTATGCCCTCTATACCCTCTATACCCTTTACCCCCTTTATATCTACTATACCTCTTTTATATACACCTCTTTTATATACCTCTTTAAAAGAGAAAAGGAAAGCTAATATAAGAAATATTATAAGACCTTTAAAGCCTCTTCTTTCCTTTATTTCTTAGGTTGTTTCTAAGGTAGATAAAAATGTTATAAAAACAAAAAAAGGGAATATATATAACTTTATCTTTAATATAGGGGCTTTTAGGCATATAGTATATAATAAATTACTCCTCTCTTCTTATAAAGATATATATATAACTATTACCTAGGGAAAAGCGTCTTTTATTATAGTTAAAGGCGTAGGAAATTTATATTTTAAATTTCCTAATAGCAATATACGCTATATATTAAAGACCTGTCTTTATATACCCTAAATTAGTGTTAATATAATAAGCTAATTATCTCTTTTTAATACCTTTGCTTTAATAAGTAAAAATAATATCACTCTCTTAAATAAAGAGGTAAATATACTTATATAAGGCTTTGTTAATAACGGCCTTTATTATATCCCTATAGTAATAAAGACTCGCTTTTAAATTAACAATAAAATATATAATGTAAAAAGCTCTATAAACAATATACCTATAGATAAGAAACCTATAGACAATATATCTATAAACAGTATAACATCTATAAACAATATACCCATAGACAATAAACCTATAGACAATACCTTTATAAATTAAGATAAAAAGTCTATAGATAAAAAGAAGACTATAGATATACTTCTTTAGCATAAAAGATTAGGATATATAAATTATAAATTACTATATAGATACTTAAGAAAAAGGTATTTTAATATTAATATAAACAAAGCTAATATAATAAAGATAAAGCAATGCGAAGCTTGTATAAAAGCTAAATAAATAGATAAAAAGAAAAAGACTCCTTCGAAAAGGAAATATCTCTTCTTAAATAAAGTACATATTAATATCTAGGGCTATATAAAAACCCCTACTTATAATAAATACACATACTTTATATCCTTTTTAGATGCTATAACTAGATATATAAGAATATATCTTATAAAAAGTAAGGCAGAATGTCTGCTTAAATTCTTAGAATATTAATAGGAATTATAAAATAATATAAATAAGACTACCTTAAAGAGGTTTTCTCTAATAATATAAGAGAATTCATATAAAATATAAAACCATACTGCTTAAAAAGACGGCCTTATATATAATATATGTCCTGTATATACTCCTTATTCTAATAGCAAAATAGAAAGGATAAATAGAACTATACTTAATAAAGTCCGGGCTATGCTTTTTACCTCAAACCTACTAAAATACCTATAAGGTGAGGCTGTTTTAGCAGCTATATATATATATAATAGGTCCCCGCACTCTGCTATAGGTTTTATATCCCCTATATAAAAGAAGAATAATATAGCTTTAAGTTTAGAAGACTTAGATAAAATAAAGGTATTCGGAAGCACTATATTTTAAAAAAATAAAACTCCTAATAATAAACTAAAGCCTAGAGCTTATAAAGGGGTAATAATAGGCTATAAAGATACTGCTTAGAAAATATATAACTTTTCTAAACGGAAAGTAATAATTTCTAAAGATATAACTATACTAAAGAATAACTTCTTAAATAAAGAGGAATATACTGATTTGAATAACATGCCCTC
>JAPEBW010002177.1:0-14402 GCA_027405785.1 Ophiocordyceps robertsii
AAATAACTAATTACTTTAAGCGTAGTAAGTTATAGTTTTTTATAACTTATAGTAGCCTTTAAGTCTTATACTTAAGCTTAACCGCTTAATCCTTTTAGTTAAAGAGTTTTATATTAAGTTATAAGAGCCGCGCGTTATACTCCTATTTAAACTACTTTAGTAGCTAACTTTCTTTATGCTTTTTCGAAGCTTTTATAATCTTTAGTAAAAAGACTGCTTTTTTATTTACCTATAAGTTATAGCTACTTAGCTAGCCTTTTTAATCTATAAAGAACTCCTTCCTTAGCTTTCTACTACTTATTTTTATTATATAGCTTTATAAGATTTATTTTACTTCTTACTTATTTAAGTAAGGTATCCTTTTATTTTAAACTAAGCTTAAGCATATAGTTAGCTCGTTTACTAAGAGTAGTTATACTACTAAAACGACTAAATAGATATTAAGGGACCTTTTTATATCTAGCTAATATATAAGCTATCTTACTTTAGCCGTAACTTTAAACGGCTTAGTACGTCTTTTTTAAAGCTTTACCGGTTTATTATCCGTAATATAGTAGCCCTTACTAAGCTATAGCTAGACTTAATCGCTAGGCTTAAAATTTAGTACGCGGTATTTCTTATTATATCTATCCTTTATAGCGGCTTAAGTATAAGCAATAGCTAACCTAGCTTTTTCTTATAAGACCTCTTAGTTTCGTAAGTATAAGTAGTTATTAAGGAACTAAAGGCTATTCTTTATTCTTATTCTTATAATAAGCTTATTAAAGGCCGTATAAATTACTAAGGAGAAAGAGTTATTAAGGCTAAATTAAAAGGCGACTAGCGTATTAGTTTATTATAGGTTTAGGAAATTAGCAGTAAAGAATCGTAACGCGATTTTTATAGTTTAGTTTCGCCTCTTTAATAAGCTATTAGTTTAAAAGTACTAAGCGGTAAATATAAAAGGCTTTAATTTAAAGGCTTATTATTAAGTCTGCTAAAATACTAAAGTAAACTTTATGTTTTAGTTAAAGATTATCCTTTTTAGAATCCTTTAATTAGCGCGGAGTAGCTTAGTATATAATGCTTATACTTTATCTTCCGCTTTAAACTAGTTATTGCTTAAAATAAAGAGATATATTTTTAAGAATTTATTAGTTATAGTTAGTAAGGTATTAAAGAATTTCCTTATAAGATCTTTTTATAAGGATTATTCGGCTTAGACTACTAAGAGCCCGGTAATAAAGTCTATTACTATTATATAATATAAAACTAGCGGGCTTTAAATCGGGATAAGCTACCTTAGCGTCTTACCTTATTTAGTTTAATTATAGTAATAAGTATTATAGCCGTTTACGACCTCGTTTATATATTTACTAAGCTATAAGATCGAAAAGCTCTTAAATAGATCTTTTTATATATAAGTGCGGCTAGTATAAAAATATCTAGCGTAGGCGTCTTTAACGATCTCCTTAGCGTATATTTTAAGGATATATAGTCTTTAGCGTTTATCGTTCTTTATAAAGTATAGTAACCCTTATAACTAAAAAAATAGGAATTTAAGGATACCGTCCTTATTACTAAGCTACGTTAAAATCTTTACTTACTATATATCCTCTATATATCTATTAATTATTTTTTAGTAAAGCGGTAATTTAATTAATACTTCCGCGTAAAGGAATACGCCGTCCTATATCTTTTCTTCTTAAATGCGCTTTAATTCCCTTTCTTAGTTTAAGGATACAGGCCTATTATCTTAGTAGGGTAAATATAAAAGAGCGTTTAGTATAAGGTTTTCGACGCTTAGAATATAGTATACCTTAAGCGGAAATTAGCTTAAGTATTAAGACGCGAGGACTAGCTTATCGTTAGAATTTATATTAATAGAGAATATGGATTTTTAGTATATAATTCTATAAGTATTTATATAATTAGTAAAGATAACTACTTATAGCGTTCTTATAGATAGTATTATAATACATAACTTATAGACCGCCTATATTAATCCGGCTACTTTAAGTTTTATAGGCTAATATTAAAGTTCTTCGCTTTAAAGGGTGCGGCTTAAGTAAATAATAAGCTAGACCTTAGTCCGGGCTAGTAGCGTCTTTTTATCTTATTGCGTATCTTTCTTTAAGTAAAAAGCTATAGCCGCTACTCTATATTCTTAAGATATATCTATTTTAATAAATAGTTATTAAGCGGGGTTAAAGTAGTAAATCGTTTAAAGCTTAGTAAGTTTCTTAGTTAAAATCGTAAAGGCCTTTTTTCTTTTAAAGTAAGCTAAAAAGCGGCTTTCGCGGCGTATTAAGCCCGTCCTTAGCCCCTTAAAGGGACTCCTTCTTTCTATCTTACTTAAAGTAGCTCTATCTTTTATTATTATAGAATATCGACTTCCTTAGCGAAATACGGGACTATATAGCGTAGCTACTTAGTAAGGCCGATCTATTTCTTAAGATATTAAAGGTTCTTTAAGAACGTAATATCCTTTAAGGCTTATATACGTTTATCTATATTTATTAAGCTAATAGCGTTTACTTTAAATCTAAGGAGCTATATAAATAAGTATACTAAGAAGGACTTTAGTCCGGATAAGGTAATATTATAGTTATAAAAAGCGCGGAATACGGCCTTTAAATATTAAAAGTGTTTTTTAGCTATATTAAAGTAAATAATAATATTATTAATATAAGCCGCCGCGTATTCTTAGTCTTTATAAAGGACGTTATTAATAAACCTTTAGATATATACTAAGGAGTTCTTTAAGCCTATAAGTATTATTAGTAATCTTTTTAGCCCGCGATAGCTTATAACTATAAACCTTACTTAGTAGTCTTTATAGACTAAGAACTAATAAAAAAACGATCGTACGTTTACTATATTAATAAACTTCTTTCCTTAAAGGCGTTTAATTATATCGCTTTAAAGGGGCATTAAGTAAGTATTTAAGGTAATAACGGCGTTAATCCTTTATAAGTTTACAACTACTTATCCTTTTTCCTTTCCGTTTACTATCTTTTATACTATAAATACTAACGCTATAAATAGAGTTAGCTTATAAACTCGTTTTAATCGGCCTTATATAGTTAGCTAGCTAAATATTATATTTAATATTTTCTTATCCTTATCGCATAACGGGTATAATCTAAATACGACTTATTAGTATTACTATCTTTTTACTAAAGGAATGCGTATATATTCGGATTTATCTATATATATTACTCCTTCGTCCTTTTAAAGGTAAGGAAACGATTAAAGGATATCTTAGACTTTTAATACGTATTTTAAGTCCTTAGTATAGATCTAAACGCCCTTAATAGTAGTAAGTTTAGGTAAGTCCTTAGTTTAGCCGATTTTAAGCTTATAGTTTACTATAAGATCTTTTTATAAAAAGTCCTTAGCGGGGTTTATTTTATCCGGATTTTCTATAAAGGCTTCTATTAAAGAAGTAGTAGTATTAACCTCTTTATATAGCTAAAACTACTTATAAAGGTTTATAATTATCTTTACTTTTTAGCTTTAGCGGAGTATTAGTAGTTCCTTAAAATAGTTTATCGCTATAAAGTTTTTATAATCTTATATTATCGTCTAAGCGAGCTTAAAGTTATTAAGGAAAAATATTATATTATGTTTTAATAGCGGCACCTAAACTTAATTAAGTAAGGCGTAGCTAGAACTAGCTAAAATCGCTATAGCAATTAAGTAAATTACTTCTTTATATATCCTTAGTCTTAGCCAGACTATTTTAACTTTAGCTTCGATCCTTTTATAAGCCTTAATCTATAAGACCGATATAAAGTTAATAAGGTCCCTTTAATTTAGAACTAAAAAGTCTTAGCTAAGCAATATATTAGCCGCTAAGCGTTTTACTATCTTAGCGCTAATCCTTACTTTTATAACCGCGAGGCTACTATCTAGCCTTTTTAGTATATATATTGTAAATTCTACTTATTTAATAGTAGCTATCCTTTTTACTTCTTAAATAGGAATTTCTTAAGAGGAGTTTATAGTTATATCTTAAAAGGTCTTTACTAAGTTAGCTTAAATAAAGCTTTAGTTTACCTTAGTATTTATATAAGCTTTAATGCTTATTTTAGGCCTTTTTTTATAGATTAGTAAGCGTGTATAAGTAAATCGGGATAGCTTATTAAGGTTTAATAGCTAAACGTTAAGGGAAGCCTTAACTATCTAAACGCTTTATAGCTTTTAAATAACTACTTACTATATTAAGCTATATCTTTATATAGCAACGTTTTAATTAAGGGTAAAGAGGTGTTTATCTTTAATATATTAATAAAGCTTATTTTATAAGGGAATGCTTTACTATAAAATCTATATACTTTCTTAGCCTCTTAAACTAAGTCTACTATAATATAAATTGCGGTTTCCTTTAAGCTTTTATTAGTATCTAACTAAGCTCCTTTTATATTCTACTCTTCGTCCTTTAGATAATCGTCGGTCTTTACTATATTTCCTTTCTTAGTTATAAGTTATACCCGTTTTAGCTTTAGCGTTAGTAAGCATATAATCTTAAAGGTTCTTTTTTTTAAGCTAGAAGATATTAGCTTATATTCTTAACTATTTAAACGGGTTTCTCCCTTAACTTAGTAAGCGCTATAAGGCCTATAGTATATCCGCCTTTATTAAGCGGTTTAAAAACATAACTTACGGCCTTAGTAAGCCCTTAATAAATAGCTAAGGCGTCCCGGACTATCCTTTAAGTATATATAAGGTATAGCTAATCGGCCCTCGCCTTTTTATTAGTTAGACTTATTTTTTTCGCGCTAGTAAGTACATTTAAGATCCTTAAGTATATTTAACTTATAGCTAAAGAAGAATCTTCTTATATTTATTAATCTATTTATTAATATCCTTATTTCTTATTAAACGTTATAAGGATTTTTATAAATAAACGTTTAGCTTTTAGTAAATTACTATAGTTAAGTAGTTTACTTAGTAAAGTGCGGCCTTAACTTTATATTATAAGCGCGATATTTAAGACTTAAAGTTAGATCTTATTACTATATTATTAATAGTAAAATGCTTTTTATTAAGTGCTTATATCGCTATATTTAAGCGGATTCCGAACTATTTTTATAAAGCAAAGATTTATTAGCTTAGTTTAATACTAAGCTTGCTAAGTTCTTCTTATTATAGTTTTAAGAGGTCCTTAAAATACTATTCCGCCGCACTTTCTTAAAAGCAAGAGGGCAATTAAATAGCTAATTTATCCGCGTAGGCCTTACCTTTATTAGCGTTTTAGCGGATAAAGTTAATAAAACGGTTTACTCCTTAAAATATTTTAGCTTTATTATCTCTTTAAACTTTATTAAAAGATACTTTTAAAGGTCTTAATAAGTTGAATCTCCTTATATCCTTAGCTTATAGTTAAGGTTTTTTTAAGGCTTAATAAGTTTATCTTCTTTTCTTAGTACTTAAAAGAGACTAAAGAATTATTCGTTTAATATTATTATTATTCTTATTAAAGGGCTTAAAGCTTTACTTAGTCTTAGTATCTATACGCTAAGGATAAATAGGTTTAGCTTATAAAAGGTATCGCTTACCGCGTCTTTATCGCTTATTATTAAGGTCTTAGTCTTAATACCCTCGCTAAGCGCTTAACCTTCTATTTTATACGCGTCCCGGAATCTAGTACGCCGCGGGGCCCTTAGTATAAAAGACTCGTTTTTATTAATTAAAAGTCTTAAAAATGCTTAAGTTAGCGCGGCTATAGCAAACGAGGCTAAATAATAATACTAAACTAAGGAACTACTAAGTATCTTTTAAAGCGGATTTCCGGTTAAGACCCTTAAGCTAAACCTTATTAGTAGTATATAGTAAAAATATCCGCTAAGCTTATCCTTTTAAGAAAAGAGTAATTTTATTATAAGCTTAATCTAAAAGGTATTTAGTAAGCGGGGAGCTAAATAGTTTTAAGGTTAGCTTATCCTTACTTTTTTTATTTAAAGGATAATTAATCCGTTTAAGTAATACTAAATTTAGTTTACTTAGTTATATAGGTTTTATTATTTTATAGTCTATCTTTTATTAGTATTTTAAAAGGAAATTGCTTTTTAAAGGGTAATAGTCTTAGCTTAGCTAAGCGGGACTTATTCTACGTCCTATTTAACTTTATAAGCTAATACGGTATAGTACTTTAAAAAAGGGTAAGGGAGATTATTAAACTAGTATACTTAATAGGCCGCGGCCTTTTCCGCTTTTATAGCTTACTTATCTTAAAGTTTTATTATAAGCGCGTTAAAGAAGAGGTGCTTATTATTAAGGTTAGACTTTAAGGCTAATAAGAGCTTCTTACTAAAGAAAATATTATTTAGTATCTAACTTCTTATAAGATAAGTACTTAATCGTGCGATATAGTCGCTTTTAGCTTAGCGGATATTTAAGGGATTTCTATTTAGATATAGGTAAAGCTAAATAAAATATAATACTTAGTAAGCTTCTTTTTAAAATAGTAAAACGTAGCGGAGTATAATTTCTTAATTTATAATAAAAAGCTACTAATTATTATAAAATATCTATACTTTAAATGCGTAAAGTTATATAATATATTAACTTTTTTAGTATTAAGAAATTATAAAAGCTTAAAGTATTTTAAAATAAAAAGGAAGTTAAATAAAAAGTAAAGTAAAAAAGCGATATAACTTGCTTTATATAACGTTATATTAAAGTGCCGCCTTAAGAAGTTAATAGTAATACTTAAAATATTATTACGCCGCAATTAAAATAAGCTGGCAGTTATATTAAATAAGAGGGAAATAAGATATATAGTTTAATTAATCCTAGATACCGCGCGAATAATAAAATATTAAGTACCTTAAGGCGGCGAGTATATAATCCCTTGCGTTAATTAATATTTAAGAGGTATATAATCTTAATAATATAAGTAAAAGAAAAGATTATAATGTTAATTGCTTATATAAGTAAAGCGAGCGACTTTAAATATTAACCTAAAGATAAAGCAAATAAAAGCGGAGTTAAGCTAGAACTTTACTTAAACTTAAGCTAAGATATACTTAAGGAATAAGTTTAGCCGGCCTACGTATTTTATAAATAGGAGATATAAAAGTAATAAATAATAATATTATAAAAGACTACAGAACTCTAAGTAGTATTTTAACTAGTATAAAAGAGCGATTAGTTATTTATACTAAAATAGGAATTAAAGGTTTAAGTAAATAAGTATATAATTAATATAAAATAGCTTTTTTACTTTAAGGACCGCTTATAAGTATTAAGTAAAGCTTAGTATTTTATATAAAAGGAGGATAAAAAGCTGAATAAGCTTAAAATATTAATTGCTTAATAAATATATAACTTAACAGCGGCATAATACTTTAAACATAAGGGGATACTTATAATATTAACTTAAGAGTTCTTTTAGCTAAACTAATTATTAATAGTATACTAACTTTTTATAAACTATAGACTATATAGTTAAGGCTATATTAAAAGATAACTTTAAAAAAAGCTTTTTTAACTATTACCGCTTTTAATATAGCTAATTATATACTTAATAATAAACTTTATAGTTAAGCTGCTTTTAATTAAGACTAAAAGCTTAAAAAACCTTAAAGTAATACTAAATAAGCTAATAAAAGTAATAACGCTAAATATAATATTATTAATAAAGGTAATAGCGTGCGCTATAAGGTTTTTATAATCTTACTACTGCTTTTATAAGATATTAAAGTTTATTATTTTAAACTAAGGGAAAAACAAAATTTAGTAATTTTAACGGGAATCTTTTATAAAATATTAAAGTTAATTATTTTAAACTAAGGGATAAACTAAATTAAGTAATATTAGCAGGAAATCTATTAATAAACTAAAGGTAAAAAGAAATTAAGCTTAGCTAACTACTTATAAACTAATAAAGTAATAATGCGTTTAAACTAAGAGGTATAAGCTTACCTTTATAAATATATTTACTATAAGTAAAACGACTAAAGGGTATAGCTACTTTATACTTAAGCGGTATTAAATAACTACATAGTATTAATAATAAGCAAAAGCCTTTTTTCGCAATATAAAAATACGATTTTAAGCTTATTTAAATTATATAAAAAAAAGACCGCTTATATTAAATATAAATAGCGTATAAAATAAAAAATAAAAGATATTAAAGGTCCTTAATTTCTTTTAAATAACTACCGCCGTATTATAAGTAAAGTAAAAAAAGATAGTAAACTAAACGCATATATTAATAAAAAGACTTTAAGTAAGCAAAAAGGTATATATTACGAAATCTAGACGGCTACGCCTAGACTCCTTACTCTGCTCTTAAGGAAGCCCCACGGAACCCCGCGACGGGAACGCCCGGAGCACGCACTACGAAGGCTCGCCTAAGGAGATACGACAAACATTACTAGTTAGACCCCGCTAAGGTTTCCGGGACATAACCACGGAGGGTTAGGAGCCTACCCGACTATAGTTTACGACGTCTTTAACTAGGGGAGACACCGTAAAAACTATTAGGCGGATTCCGCCGGTATCTTTAAGGGATTTCTAAGGATTTCCGCGGGATATCCTAACTATAGTTCGACCCGTTTCTAACTATAAAAGCACCCCGGAAGATACGGGATAAACCTTACCGCGATTTCTAAGGGATATCTAAGGATATCTAAGGGATTTCCCTAACTATAGTCTATAGTATTTCTAACCGGGCTTATACTTAGTTTATTAAGCGATTTTACGAGGATATCTACGGTTTATTCTATATACTACGGATAGTATAGTTAAAGATCTTTAAAATTAGCTTAAAGGACTAAGTATAAAGTAGCTAGCTATACCTTTAAAAATAGATAAGCTTTTTACTATTTCTAAACCCTTATATACGATTACGTGCGGTAATTAGTCCGTTATACCGGCCCGACCGGCGGTAATTAGTCCGCGCCTTATCCCCCTATCCTTACGCCGTAGGGCGTAGTAGTATAGCTAAATATAAAGAAATATACTATAAATAGGCCTTAAAAAAAGCTTAACTAGCTATATTAAAAGTATATTATAATAAAGGTAGTTAGCTTATATATAATAAAGTATTACTATTTATATATATATATATATTACTATTTATATACACGCCTTGTTTTTAAAATACGTACTAATAGTAGCCCGCCTTACTTACTTATAGTGCCCGCGCTTAGTAAGTACCTATACCTTTTTAATGCCCGCGCCCGCCCGTGCTTATATACCTAGCTTATATACGCAGCCTATATACGCAGCCTATACAAGCAGCCTATATACGCAGTCTATATACAGCGCTTTTAGCTATAGCTTAATTCGCTTAAAAAACGTATCTTTAAAGCTCTTACGAGATTCGCGTATAACGCGGCTTGTTAATTAATTATAGCCTTTTAGCCCTTATGCTTATAGCTATATAAGTAAGAGCGGCCACTTAATAGCTTTTTATAAAGCTGCTCTTAACTATATAAGCCGCTTTAACAAAGCTATAAATAGCGAAGCCGCCCTTAACTATATAAGCCGCCTTAATAAAGCTATAGCCGCGCTACTCTTACTATGTTTTCCTTTTAATTCTCTTCCCTTTATATTTCTTAAGCCGGCTAATTATTATATTAACGCTATAAAAGACTTTAAGCTATAGCTAAGTTCGTTAAGCCTATAATAGAAAAGCTGCTTATAAATACTTTTATTTAGCCTCTTTAAGCTAGCTTAACTTAAGTTAAGTAGTTATAAAGCTACTTATAATGCCCTTAGTACTACTAGCTTTCCTTTACCTTAATATTTAAAGGTCTTTAGTATAAGTAGATTATTATTTCTCAGCCGGCTATATATAGTTATAATAATATTAAAATCACGGATTTAAAGTAATAACTTTTAAAGGCCTTAAAGGTAAGTATAAGTAAGAAAATATATTAAAAACAAGGGGGGTGTTTATTAAAGGCTTTTTAAGCTACTATTATAAGAAAACTTTACGCTTTTTAAGTATTAACTTATTTTAAAGGCATTATAGGATTATATAGGCATAAAGTAACTTAAGCTATTATATAAATCGCTTACTATAAGGTTTTAATAACTATAGCTTTTATATTAATAAAGGCATTATAGTAAGTATAAGCCTATATTATATAGTAATAAAATTAATCGCTTAGTAAGTAACTTTAATATTAAGGTTTATAAGCTAAGTTAATAAGCTTAAGAACTTACGCCTTTACTATATCTTTTATAAAGTAGTTATCTATATATACAACCACTTTTTATTCTTAATTATCTAAGGAAGGGCATTATATAAATATAAAAGATTTAAGGTGCTTATAAGTAAATAAGACTTTATATTTTTATAAGCAGTCTTAAAGAAGCTATAAACTTACTTACTAAAGTTATAATAGTGGCTAATAAAGTGGCCCGCTTATTGCTTACGCTATAGAATATATTTATTAAAAATATAGCTTATAATATAGCCTTAGTATAATTTACTAAATTCTTTAACGAGCTACCGCTACGCCTTATAAAGATTCGCTTCCGTTTAAAAGTAAATAACGCGCTTTTAAGTAAGAAGTATTCCTTAATAGCTAAATTGAATTTCCTTATTATTTAAACTAAATATATTTAAGGCGGCAGCGGTAGCGGTAGCGGTAGTAGTAGCTTTAGTAATAATAGCCCCTTAAATAAAAATAACTTTAGCTTTTAGTAAGATCTTATTAATAAGGTTATTTAAGCTATTAAGACTTACTTAGTCCTTCTACTATAACAAGATTTAGGCCTTAATATTAGCGTTAATATAAAAAACGCAGAGTTATAACTATATAAGGGGATAAAGACTTAAAAAGGCGTTTTTAACGGCAGCTTCTTTATTTATAATTATAATAAAGGGCTTTAGCGCCTTAATTTATATATAAAGGGCGTTAAAAGATTTATAAATCTACTATTAACCTTCTTTCTTTTTTATATTAATAAGGCTAAAAGCGAAGTTTATATAACCTTTTTAATTAGTAACTTTAGTAACTTAAAAAAGAAAGAGCTTAAAGCAATAAGTCTTATATATATTTTTAAGGCTATAAACCTTAAAAAAACGTTTTTATATCTTTATATACTAAGGGTAAGTTTAAAGCACGCCTTAAGTCTTATTTTTATTAAATTAGTCGAATTTAATATAATATATAAGATTACTTACTTTAAAATACCTTATTAAGGCTTATATTATAATTATACTGCTAAAAGCTTTAAAACGGATTTTTTAGCGATAATTATAGATATTTCTCTAAAAGAAAAAAGCTATATTAAGCCTAGCATTATATAAGATGCTTAATATCTCTTAAGCTAAAAGCGCTTTATATTTTAAAAGGTTCCGCTTAAAAGCTTACTACATAGCTATAAAGAGATAGTCTCGCGATACTACTAATTAAGTAGTAAAGATAGTAAATAGTATAATAAGTTATAATATTGCTTAGCTACTTACTTTATTATAAGACTAAAGCTTATAAAAGGGAGAGTCTCCTAGCTTTAATTACAAGGGCATATTAACTACTTATTAAGTTAAGACCGAAAGTAAGGCTTTTTACTTAATATATTCTTTACACTTAATTAGCTTATACTATTCGTACTATTTTTATAATTATCCCCCTTTTATAATAAACGCCCTTAGCTATTTAGTTAAGAGTATATTAAATATACTATTATAAGCATTTTAGTAATATAAAGTTATAGTTATATCCTTAGTTAGTATTATTATATAAGTACGCGTAATTAAGATATAGTAGTATATATACCTATTAGTCGTATATAATTAAATATAGCGTTCAATACGCAGGGTTATATATAGGGTTATAGTAACGTTAATTGCCTTTAAGTAATTATAGATATTGCGCCTATATATCGGTAGCAATATACTAATTAAAAGTTTATCGTGCGTATTCCCGCACCTTTTATTTTTCTTCCCCTCTTTAACTCTTCCGCAATTATTTACTATTAAGTCCTTTATACCTTTTCGCTCCTTATTTAATATATATTCTATACCTTTTTATTATCGCTAATATACCTTATACTCTAAAGCCGCGCTAAACTAATAAGCGCGCCGATTTCTTACGTTAGATATAGTATTAACTCTTAAGGGGTTTGCCCTTAAAGCGTTATAGTCGCGATTAAGGTTCTCCTTAAGTCCTTAACTCTCTTTTACCCGGAAAGGCCGGCATTAATACTAAAAAAAGTTAGGCTAAGGAGACGCTTAGCTTACTATTACTTTATAATAAAGGAGCACCTCTTAAAGAAGTACTTATACCTAACCTTACGCTTATCCTTAAGGATAAGGCTATTAATACGCCTACTAACAATTAGTAAGTATAAAGTAAGTCCTTTATCCTTAGTATTAATAGTGCTAATAATAATACTACTTTTTAAGAGTAGTAGTAATAATAAGACTAATTAGGCCTTAAGATATTAGCGATACTTAGCCGCAATGCTTTGCTTATTACGCCTCCCCTTAAAGAAAAGTAGCTTAATATAATAAGTAGTAGTAATAGCGATAGCGATAATAAGGCCTAAATTAATATAAGTAATAGTAAGGCTAACGTCTTTATTATTTTATAGGCAAAACGTATATAGTTTAAAGCTAAAGCCCGCGCTATCTATATTAATAGCATAATACTTAC
Source organism: Ophiocordyceps robertsii (assembly GCA_027405785.1). Lineage (NCBI taxonomy): Eukaryota > Fungi > Ascomycota > Sordariomycetes > Hypocreales > Ophiocordycipitaceae > Ophiocordyceps > Ophiocordyceps robertsii. The sequence continues at coordinate 12,606 of JAPEBW010002177.1, forward strand.
TAAACTTTAGTATATATATTATTTCCGCACCGCTATTACGGCTTATTAAGTATTTAAGCTAAAGCTTATTAAGGTTATAAAGATTAAGTATATTTTCTTTAGCGTTACTTTATTAAGGTACGAGTAGTACTATTAGTATATAGCTACTTATAATAAAGTATATTATTAATTAACTATAACTATTAATTAAATTCGTTATCGCTATTTATTAACTAATTGTTATATAAGCGGCTATACTTATAGCCGGCGACCGTATTAATATAGTCGCCGTGCTTAATTATATTTAGGAGCTTAATATGCTTAATATTAATAATACTAACTTTAAAGATAATAATAGCGACGATAATACCTTTATATTTAGCGAAAAGACTCGCCGCCGTCTCGCTATAATAGCTTAGTATCTTTATAAGGCGTTTAATATTACTAAGATAACCTATTAAAAGAAAAAAGGCATTATAAGTGCTAAGAAGGATATAATAGTAATTAATATACGATTAATATACTAGCAATTAGTTAACGATCTCTTAGTCTTAGTATAGCGACTATTACACGCTTATCGATAAGCAGCGCGAGCTGCTTACTTAATTAACCTTAGCGCCGCCTTTTAGTATTAATATAGCTAGTCCGGAGTACTATACTTAAGAAGCATAGTTAAAACTCCGGCTACTTATAAGCAATATAGGCTATATATCCTAGCGATACGCCTTACTTATTATAAAGGCGGAGGTAAGTGCTATATTAATTAAGATATAGCTAATAAAGAAGAGGGGAATACTAACGTTTCCTTTCTTAACTAATATAAATAAGGGGACTATTTAGTAAGTTCCCGCAACGCCGGCGAAGCATTAATATAAGTAAAGGACGGTTTAAGTTTATCTTTTCTTTTATCTTTCTTTTATCTCTCCTTTATTAATAACGTAAGGTAGTAATAGCTTAGCTTATAGTTTCTTTCCTTTATTATTATAATTTTAAGGAGGACTTAGCTTAGCTTTATATTTTCTTTTTATTATTTACTCTCGCTTACTTTTCTTCCCCGTTTTATATTTTACTAATTTATAAATAGTTGCCTTTACCGGGGATATAGTTAATTAATAGCAAATTAGTTCTAAGTTAATAAGGAATCGTAACTTAATAAGTAAGTTATCCTTATGCCCTTAGCGTCTTAGCTTTTACTTAGTTTTACGTTTTTTCTTTTTCTTAGTAAGGTTAGTAAAGTATTTACTAATAAGTGCTTAGCTATTCGCTATATCCTTAGCGTTAACTTATTAGTTTTACTTTACTAGCTATCCTTTTTACTTAACTAAGAAGAAAGTATTACCTTTAACGAGTTTTTTATTTAGTACTTCTTAAACTTCTTATTTACCTTCTTTATCTTAAAAGTTAAGTATTATTAATAGTTTAGCGCCTCCTTAGTCGCCTAGCCATTCCTTTAAAGGTTTTAATAAGCTAATATAGAATATATTATATATACGTAAGTACTTATTTAAGAGAGCTAAATAATAAGCTTACTTCCCGATAGCTTATAATACCTAAAAAGGCCCGATATACTTAGGAGATAGCTTCTCTTTCTTATCCTTAAGGCGTAAATCCTTTATAAAGAGCATAATAAAGTTACTAACTTTAAGTAAAAGTAGTTAGTGCTTAAGGTTATAGTACTTTGCTTGCGATTTAGTAGCCTTTTATTAGTATTCCTTAAGTTATTATCGTAAAGTTTTTAGCTTATTAATTCTTACTTTTACTTTAAGCACCTCCCCCTTTATAATATTATCTTTAATATTAATATAAAAGTTTAGCTAA
>JAPEBW010002178.1:0-14396 GCA_027405785.1 Ophiocordyceps robertsii
GGGCGAAGACGACCGGAGCAGCAGCAAGGGCGTCAGGAGCCGCGCTGCTCGACCATGGGCGGATACGCCTTGCCCCCGACCTCGACGGCGGGCTCGCAGGAGCAGCGGTCGGCGACGGGCACGGCGTCCATGACGGCGGCGACGTGGCTGCCGCAGCCGAACCAGCTCGTCTTCTCTAGAGGGGGGGGCGGTGCGTGAGCTTTCGTCCCTTTCCCCCGACCGTCTCCTCCTCCCCGGGAACGACGGGCGCGCGGCGAGGACTCACTGCACGTGGCGCACGTGGCTTTGCGGCACATTGTGGGCGATGGCGTCGAGGGGCTTCTTCTCGTCAGGGGCGTTTGGTGGTCGGCGTCTTTGGGGCTCGCGCTCTGGCTCGATGCGGGGGTTGATTGCGCGAGAGGAGGGGGAGGCAGAATCTCCAGTGGCGGGCAGAGCCTCTCGAAGACGGTTCTGCCCCGGATGCAGGTTTTCCGTGGGTACAGGGTAGGTGCCCCATGGTCAGCTACGCGGCCTCGCACTCGTCACGTTTCAACTTCCACTTGCATGCAATTCGTTCCACATTGTCGGCCGTCCAGATATTCCCCGCATCCAACAAGCTCGAGCTGGATCCTTCCCCCAGTGCCCTGTTCTCGCGCCAGTCACTTCCATGTGCGGCAAACGGACAGACGATGCGCCATCCGCCTCCTCCCATGCCCCTTCAGAAAGATGCTTCGTGCTGAATGTCAACAGTAAACCGGGGCCCGGCGAGGCCGTGGCGGGATGTGTCTCTCGCGCAGCGCTTACAGGTCCTCGATTGCCGGCTCGTCCCCCGCCGGCCGGGCCACCTCGCTCTCGGCAATGGCGCGGATGAGATTGACGGCCAGCTCGCGGCCCTGGCTAATGTGCCTGTCGGAGGCGTCGCACGGCACGTGGAAGAAGACGGCCTTTCTCGGCCGCTGCTGCTTGAGCAGCGTCGACAGCGTCGAGTAGTAGATGAAGTCGCACAGGTACCTGCCTGCGTCTTCCGAGATGCGCAAGTCCATGTCCTTCTGCCCATGCCGTTAGAAGACGTGTCGTGCGGCGCGGGAACAACCACGTACCGAGCTGTGTCCCTGCCACCGCTCCAGGACATTGTCCAGGTCCAGGTCCGTCTCAATCTCGTCCGGCAGCCCGTGCCAGATCCAGTCGTCGCCGCGCTTGTCCTCGTCCTGGTCCTCGAGCTTCTTCCCGTCGACGTCGGGCGCTGCGTACCCCGTGCGGTGGGCCCTGCGCTCGATGTGGTAAAAGGGTCGCGGGCCAGCCATACCGATGTGGACAGCCACGTCGATCCGGTGGCCCTGGTACGTCTCCCAGAACCGGGGCACCAGCTCCCGCACTCCCTCGTAGCTGACCCGGACGGGCTCCGGATGGACGAGGATGCGAACGGGGGGGAGGTCGACGGCTCCGGCGCCTGTACGCCTATCCTTGGTAAGCAGAGCCGGCAGCTGCGCGGGGAGGCCCTTGGCAATCTCCCAGGCCGGGTTTACGGGGTACTGGTCGCGAAAGGGCTGCCGGGGGAGGGGATGCGTTAGCGAGGCTGTATCACGATGGGGATCTGGGTGTGACTTGCGCCAAAGCCGGTGACGAGCACCGTCAGCTCGCGGCCATCGCTACTCTGGGAACCCATGGCCACGTGCGGCGTGAGATAGAGGCGGGAGTTCCGATTCCGAGAATGAGCTGCCTGTGTCGAGCACGATGGACAGGTGGCGGCGGCGGCGCGGTGGGAGGCAGATGGCGAAGCCGAGGTTGTGGGGGGGCGTATGCGTAGTGCGAATAGAAGCAGCCGCGGCTCTCTCTCTCCCAGCGCCCCGTGGGGGGGGGCGGCAGCTGCTGAGCGGATCTGGATGCCCAAGGCCGTGTCCGAGTGGTGTAGGAGTGGTGGGAGTGGTGGCTGTCGCGGCTGGCAGAGGCACATGTCTGCGAGCTAGGCGTGGAGATCTCTGCCTACCCTAGAGGCTCCCGGCCGTGTACCAGGTCATCGGGCCCACACAACCCTCCTGCTGACAAATCCGTGCGCGGACGTTGAAGCAAAGTACCTATGTACATTTCATTCACTCCCGACAATCAACTGCGATTGGCAGGCTTGACACACCAGCCGACACGTCTGCTTCCTCCTTCGATTCAAATGGGGGATGAAATGTACAGTAGATTGGTAGTCGAATGCTAGAAAGTGGCGGCTTGCAACAAGAACCTCTATAGTACAGATACTAGGTATGTAAGCTGGTGGTGTTTGCTAATCGTTAGTAGTACCTAGGCATGTGTTCGTATGTACGAATACCTACGTCATTGACTCTTTTACCCAGTACTCTGTACACGTATGTATATACCACCTCAATACCCCCAACCTCCAATCACAGATGGCTCCCCAAGGCGACGCGGAGCGGGTCGGCCGTGTCAAAGTCCCCGTGTCCGACATCCTGGAGTTGGATGCGAGATGCTTCACTCACCCCCAGAAGTAGACCAGTGGGTACAGGGTAGCCCCAATTGCAGGTGAGACGACCGAGTACGGACGTGTAGTCCAGAAACAGAAGTCCCGCCCCCGGCCGCCGCGGAGCTACCGCGTCGGGGCAAGGCGCCTGGGTCCGGGTTGAGGCACGACTCGGAGACATGGAATGAGTGCCTCGAGACGACGCGGGCAGGAGCTTGGTCCTAGACGCCTTCCCCCGTTCCTCTAGACGACAAGACTGCCTCGCGCGCGGCTTTTCTTGTCAACACTCTGTTCTCTGCCGTCGACGGCAGGCCCGCAATCCGAAAGACCAGGCTTCTCGACGACGACGACTCGGCCATGGGCTCGCAACAGCAGTCTGCGCCGCCGCCGCAGCGGCACTCCTTCTCGGGCTTCCTCCTCGACATGGACGGAACCATCATCGACTCCACCACGGCCATTGTCAAGCACTGGCACAGGCAGGCCTCGCCCTCCCACCTTCGCTGCCCTCTGCCGCTGGAACTGACCGAGGCACACAGCATCGGCGAGGAGATTGGAGTGTCGGGCCAGACCATCCTCGAAACGTCTCACGGACGACGGAGCATCGACGTCTTAAAGGCTTTGGCGCCGCACAAGGCCACCTGGGAATGTCGGTTTCCTCCTTGCGGCGCGCCCGACGAGGGCACCTCCAGAGGCCCTCGCCCTCTCGCCCACCTGCATCCCGTGCCCCTACGCCGATGCCCCGGCGCCGTCGACGGCAGGTCGTGAAGAAGTCGGCGGCTGACGGAAGCGCAGACGTCAGACAGGTGGAAGAGCAGATCCCCCGCCTGTACGCCGGCGATGCCGTCGAGATCCCCGGCGCGCGCGCCCTCCTTGACGCCCTCATCGCCCGGTCCAGCCCCTGGGCCATCGTCACCTCGGGCACCGAGCCCCTCGTCGCCGGCTGGCTCAGCGTTCTCTCGCTCGCCAAGCCCGAGCACCTCGTCACCGCCGAGTCGGTGCGCGACGGCAAGCCCGACCCGGCCTGCTACCTGGTCGGTCTCGAGAGGCTCGGCCTGCAGGCGGCCGCGCCCGACGTGCTCGTGCTCGAGGACTCGCCCGCCGGCATCCGCGCGGGCAAGGCCGCGGGCTGCAAGGTCGTCGGCCTCGTCACCAGCCACTCCCTCGAGCAGGTCGTCGCCGCCGGCCCGGACTGGGTCGTCAAGGACCTCGAGTCCCTCAGCGTCGTTGGGCCGGCGCCCGATGGCAAGACGACAATCCAAATCTCCCAAGTGCTGTACCCGCAACTGTAGAAAAGGGAGGGCAGATATTGAAGTCTGTGTGGCAGGCAGGGAGTTCACGATGCTCAAGGGGGCTCCCGGCTCAGCCTGCGAGTGTTGGCTAGATTAGGAAAGAGATGGAGGAGAGATGGAGGCAATCAGGAGGGCCATCAGACATGACATTCCAACAACTTCAATAGACAATCCCTTTGTCAGGGCGATTGGCGCCGAGCCAAGGAGCGACCCACGTTCTACAGAGACGCAATGTGTGTTCATAATGGCCCCTCTCCCCGCCCTTGGAGGACAAAGTCAGCGGTTGCAGATGTTTCATACGGACGTCATGGGGCTCAAGCCAAACTTAACCTTGTTTCCCTGGCTAATTGCCGACCAGAGAGGCGCATCTCGGGCTCCCTAACCTCACCTCTCCTCCACCCTCCTCCCCATGACATGGTCGTCGAGTCGCGGCGCTTCTGCACCCTTTTTTGCCCTTCTCCTTGGCCCTCTCTGGTCGACGAAATTTCTTTCTCTTCGCCCTGCGTGTGGGGTCTGCGTGTTGCTCGAGGCCATTTCCACCGGCCGCAGCGCGCTCCACCGCCTCTCCCTTGCAAAGACCTTATCCAATGGGTGAAACAAGCTCGCCGACACAGCTCCTCATCAACGCGCTCGTCGCGCTCGAGGCCACGCGCAGGGCTTCACACCTGCGGCTCGACACGTCGCGTCCGCGTAAAGCTGTGCGAACAATTGGCGCCCAAAAGAGCCGGCCGCCGGCACAGAGCCTTTGGCCTGCAGCTATAGACTCGGCATGTGTCGCAAGGGAGAGGAGGATTCGAGATTGAGTCGACGGCTTGCCCGCCCAATCTCGTATGCCAGGCCGAGGGCCCTCGACAAGCTACTTCTCGTCGTGCGTGTGTGCCTGGTCCCTCGGATCCCGGGTTGGCAAGTGCAACAAGGGCTTTCGCCGAGTGCTCACAAGCAAGCCTACACATACAGAGAGAGAATCCGACCGCGGCGTCACTGTAGCATGTGCAGTTGACTCCCGTGAGCCTCTCTCTTGTCTCTAGAGAGAAGGACCGACCTCGCAAAAGAGCCTCCAAGGAACATGGCCGCGCAGGGGCGGCGAGTGTCGTACAGTACATAGACGTACATACATACGAGGACGCAATTTGCCTCGTGGTTGCACTGCGCGGCCGGTCCGGAGGGACAGGTCCCAGGGCGGAGGGCATGACCCGCCGAATAGCCTGTCCGGAGTGGTTGGCGATGATCAAGACACCCCGGACGACGTCTCGCGACCGACGCCCGGCCGCGTCCAAAAAGTGAGACCCTTGAGCAGAAAATCGCGAGAATCCCGTGCAACTGGCTCAATGCAGGGCTCCGAACAAGACGTGGGTTGAGAGGGGAAAATACCGCAGCTCGCGAATCCCTGAAGGGCTCGAACAAGATCCGCTTCTGGCCTGTTGACTCTCCCATGGGCCCTCGGCGGCAGCCGGCAAGTCGGTCGCAGTCTGTCGATGGCCAATGTGACGTCCGGCCGACAGCCGGATGAGGGGGAAAGGGCGAAAAGGACCGTCGCGCTCGCTCTGCATCCCCCGCACGTCACATTTCCTGTACGCACAGTACTGTGTGGTGTGTGCTTGGTGTGTGTGCTTGGCGGCGGGCCGTGGCTGTTGCTGCCGCCAGTCCTTGCTCGCTCCCCCACTGCCGAGCAGCGTCAAGCGAGAAGAGCACAGTATGGGGCACCGTCGTATGCCGTACCAGGTGCACCGGGTCAGCCACGCATGGACGTACATGCATGCATGCATGCTGCGTACAGAGTACAGAGTACTGAGCTCCGTTCGACGTCCCCGGCTGCATCGTGAGGCACGGAAGTAGCCGTCCCGTTTCCTCGCTCGACGAGGAGAGCCGTGGGCTGGCCGGAGACGCCCGCCCGCCTGCCGCCGACGAACGGGGCCACGTCCCGCGGAGGCAGCACCATCGTGGAGGAGGCGTAGCCAGAGAGGCCGCTTTGTCTGTCGACCAACTCAGGAGGCGTCCAGGGCAACGACCGATACATATCGGGCAATGCACCCCGGCATCTGCGTCTCTCGTCAGACTCGACCAGCCCATCGGCTACAGCTTCGCATCGGCAGTGTGGCGACAACAGGGGCGGCCCGACGCCCTCTCCGCACTTGTCGAGCTGTCGCCCGAGGCTGGGGCTGCATGTGCTGCTGGATGTGCTCGTGGGTCAATGGACATGGACAATCCGTACTGTGCCAAGTTCCCGGCACGTGCGTGCGCCAGTTCGAGGTACCTCTACCCGGCCGGCACAGTGCTCGCGAGGGCTGCGACGGAGGCGCCCAATCCGAGACGCCGGATGAGCCACGCTGGAGAGGTGGGTCCCTCTCGCCTCACCTCTGCTGAGCCGCTAACTTGATTGGGCTGCCGCCTGTGGCTGCCTCTGCCTTGCTGCATCGCATCGAGACATGTTCCCGTCAAAATTGCGCCGGCGCTGCAGAGCACAGAAAGCCATCAAGATTCTGGTAGGACACTCTCCGTACCGGGTACCTCTGACTGTGCGCCTCGAGGGGGGCAGCCAATCGCAGGGCGCTGGTAATTCTCCGCTCGTACGGAGCACCCCACGCACCAGCTCTGTTGTGCCTCCCGAGACTTCGGGTACCTCTTCGGCCATCCCTAGAGAGGTGCCTGCCGTGCTGCTGGAGGCGCTGCATCGAGAGACGCCGTGCCACCTCATCGTGGACCGACCATGGGTGACAAGCCTGCCTGCCTGCCTGCCTGCCTGCCCGCCCGCCCGCCTGCCTGCCTGTTCACCATCCCCCCCCCTCAACGGTGGCGTGCGCGCGAGTCTTTGTCCGGCCCGCGGGAGTCCCTGTCCGCTGATGGAGGTGAGGCTTTTTCGTTTAGCAAGCAAGTTGCAAGCGCCACGGGGGCCATCTTGCACGTATCTCAGTACATATAGGTAGGTAGGTACCTAGACACACCACTCACCACCACTCATCACCACTCACCACACTTGCCTTAGCGTACCTACCTTCTCACTAGGTGGGTAGGTATGTACCTTACCTAGGCATGACCAGGTAGCCCTGTAGAGCACCTGTCGACTTGGTATCCGTACATGAAGCCAAAAGACAGGCCGGATCCCGTCAACGCACGTGGCCATCCGGGGCCGGCGTCGACGCTAAACCCTTGCCGTCCCTGACCGTGCGTCCCCCCTCTCCCAGGGCTTGACGAGTCGACGGGCCAACCACAGCGTGCCGCCGCCTCCGGGCCCCCTGTTGACGCTGGGTTCGAGGCCTTTGGGGACAGACGGCCAGGGCCAGGACCGACGGCGCCAGCGCCATGCGCGGTACCGGTACCGGATCATGCTCGTGGGCTTCGGCGGTGCATGTTTTCCATGTTTTGCAACAACCGCATCGCTTTGATGCCTTCATGGCAAGCCTGTCTCGTAGACGTCTCGACGCCCGACAACAAGAAACGCCTCTAGCGGCTCGCGTCCAGCTGGGGAGCGGGCTCGAGGCCAAGCTCAAACCTGCCGCGCATCCAGCCTATCGCGGGCCCGAGGCGTGTCGTCTCGCATGGCGGCTGGGAGGTCCCGGCGGCACCTCTGCACCGTACTTGGACGAATCGGCAGGCTCGTCTGCTCCGCCGCCGTTGGCATGTACATACAGTATTTCTTCCGCCGTCAATGCGATGCTCCCGCTCCTCGTCGGCCACCATGCGAGAGCCCAAGGAGCAGGACCGAATTTGAGCGCGAGCCAGGCTGGCCGGGCCCTGGCGTCACCTTCTTGCCGGACCGGGGGGGGGGCGCCTACGCGCTGCTCAGCTCGTCGAAGGCCTCGGCAGTCGCTGAGACAGGCCCTATTCGACGTGGTTTTCTGCCGGCGCCCGTCGCATGGCGAGCTTCCTCTCCCCTCCTCTCGGCTGAGTCTCAAGCCTGAACCCGGGCCATGGGGGGAGAGAGGGCGAGAGGGAGAGGGCCTTCTGTGCACCCCGGGAGGAGGGCCCGCCAACAAGATGGACTGCGACAGCAACGGCACGGTGACCCAGACGGGAAGCAGACGTCAGCCAATTTGCGAGGTACGAGTCCAAGGCAAGGGATCCGGCATTTTGGTACGACTAAAGCAGCCACAGCGGCCTGCTCCGCACATGGTGCCCCAAGCTTTGTACCCGTTTTTGCATGCACAGGCTATTTTTGTGGTTTTTTTTTGTAGCGGGTACGTGCGCCAATGTTTCGTTCCGGAGCCTCGTCTGCAGAGGCCAGGCCCTGTTCTTGTTCGTATTTGCAGCCACCGTTCCCGACGCCGGCGCCAGCCGATGTTCGCGCCCTGGTCCGCCCCAGCAGCCTGTTTCTGCAAGCAGAGGGCTCTCGGGCTGAGGTGCAAGCAAAGCGGGCGCCCTGCGTCGCGTGCGTGTGCGTGCGTGCGTGCGAGTGTGTGTGGCGTGTGCATGTGTGTCGGCCTGGTAGTGACGGGGCCTTGCTGTCCAGATCAGACGTCTTGCCCAAGCAATCATCCATCCGTCCTGGTGGGCTTGGCCCGATGAAGGCAGGCTGGCCGCTAAGCGGTGCAGCTACGGGAACAAGTATCTGGTACCTCCCCAGCCAAGGACAGAGGTGAGCTGACTGCCACATGCCAGGAAAGGGGGCGCGATAACAGAGCCTAGGGAAAAGGAAGTCGCCCAACACGGTAACAAATCTTTTGGCTCGCCGGTACCGGTACCAGCGGCCCCGTCACTCTGAGCCATCTTTGGGCATCGATTCTCTTCCATTGGCCACTCTCCACGTTGGAAATGTCTTGTGTATTTTCGTCCATCAAGATCCTTGGGTTCCTTGGGGCTCTGGCCCTGGGGACGGGTGGTTCCTGGGTCCGGGTCGGGCCCAGCCTTTTCACCCTGTCCCGTCCAATGTCCATCCGGGAGATTCGAAGTCGGCATCGACCACGGCCACCATCCATCTACATCCATCGTGTACGTGCTCCAAGGCCCGATCTAGGTCATCCATGGATAGCGTGGGACGGGTGTCGCTGGGCAGTGTGTGCCGCGTAGGCGGAGATGCAAGCCGTTGGACATCAGCCTCATCATCGACATCGTCCCCCGGGGCGTGGCAGCTACCCTGCACGGCGTAGAGGCCATGCACCATGCTTTTTCGCTTCAGCCGCTCGCAGCATCCGTCGAGCTTCGAGAACAAATCACGACCAAGGTCGGGGCTAGCGAGAGAGAGAGAGACAGTGACGGCTCGCACGGGCTTGGCCGTCTGCCTGTTGCTGCCCTATGCCGACCCCCCCTCCAATTTGATCAACGAAGATCCGGGCGGAGCCTTGGGACCAGGTGCTCTCCCACTTTCCGATCCCGACTCCTTTGTTTTTTCTTCGAACAGGGCAGACACCAAAAGGGGCGGCGGACCCTGGTCGAACATGCCACCTCAAACCCCCGGTGCTCCAGGAACCCAACATGCTGTAGCTGATAGCAACCTAGTTGCAGCCACAGGCAGCAAGGCAAATTGTATGGACCCTTTTGCTCCGCCACCGACACGGGGTGACATGCAGCAGACGGCGCTCACGACGGTTGCACCGAGATGGAAACGCCCGTGAGCGAGCACCAGGAGGACCTCTCCCCGCAAACCCCGCCCCCCCCCCCCCCTCCCCCTCTCTCCAGACCTCTCTCTAGGCTTGTCTCCCCCTCCCAATGATTTTCCATCCGTCCTTCCATACCTCCGTCTCCCCGGAACCCCCCGCCTCTCACGTCTTGCGCACCTGGAGACCCGCGCCGACGTGCCGGGGCAGCGACGTAATTAACGCATGTCCATGGCCACAGAAGCCCACATGCTACCTCGCAGCACCACCGGAGCAATTGCACGTTTTGCCCATAATGCTCTGTCAAGAAACAAAAGGGCGAATGGAACGGTGCACCAACAAATGAGAAGGTATTTGTAGCCCCAGGTTTTTGTTTTTAAGCATAAGGTAGCGGCATCCTGCAGGTACTTTATTTTGGCTGGAGGGGCTTTTCCCAGCCGGCGGGGTCTTTTATCTGCTAGGTACAGTACATGCGCCACAACGTGCTTTCTCAAAGAGGTCCTACTTCGTACGGCCTTACTTACAGTACCTAGGTGACTGCCACGGCGGGTAGGGAACTTTGTTGGTGTCGCAACGCTCGCATCTAACCTTGCTGGCAGTTTGGTGCAAATGCCCGACGTGTGTCCAAGGTCCGGGGTCACAGATATATCAACGCCGTGTTGATGCGAGCCAACCGTAGCATCCATGCACATATGTACAGTACACTACAGTGCACCACCTCTTACAGCAGCCTCTCGTCCAACTTCGGCATTGGGCCGAAACAACGACGAGCACCAACGCTAGGGCGAATGGCACGAGTGCAAACGAGGCCAGATGCGCGTCAACCTGTCCCGGTGGTTTGGATTGATCGTCCAAGCCCGCGTCTCATTAGGCTACCGTGCGCGCGGGGGCTCCCTTGACAGCAACAATCTTTCCTGTTCCTTTTGGCTGCTGCTGCCCTCTAGGCCGGGCCCGAGCAGTCCCATAGCTTCGGGAACAAAGAAGCAACGCTCGCTGCCTTTTGCCTCCCGTGCGTGGGCTGCTGCCATGACACCCTCGATTTGCCCAAGAGGCCAAGCCTTGCTTGATGCGCCCGCCGGAGCCAACGGGCCGTGTGGTCTCGGGAGAAAGGGGGGTGGGGGGGTTGGCAGGTCTGACCACGGATCAGTCCACGGGCCAGCGTTGCATCTCAAAGGAGCGTCCCAATGTGACGAATTCCAAGATCATGGGGTGAGGAGGGGGGGCAAGACGACGACCAGTCGGGAGGGCGGCTCATGCGCCGGCAAAGCCGGGGGTTGAGTGCGAAATGCCATCGTCACCGGGAGATGGAGAGGAAGAGGCGGCCGGGCTCATGGCATGCTCTCGTCTCCGAATTTCCGGAGCAGCATCGAAACCGCGTGGTACGAACTGGACCCTGTCATGATTCTTTCTCTCCCACTTCCCATCATCTCGCCTAGGCCCGGATGGCTGGGTTCACCAGCGACCGAGACGAGCTGATGGATGACGATGATGGGCCAAGATCGAACGACATTGCACATATGTACATATGTACATACACAGCCAGATGTGGGAGGGGGGGAGTGGCCCGGTGGAAAGCACGGGCCAGAGTGGCCGCCATCCGCAAGCTGCATGCGAATCAGACGCACGACTAAGCGAGAACGGGCCATGCCTCACCTCTGGTCTGCTGGGGCTGGGCTTTGTCCTCCTGGTGAGCGGCCCCGGAGACGGGCCCGAAAGAGGAATTGGGTACCCGAGCCCGAGGCGACGTACCCCAGCCCAGAGGCGGGGGGAAGGGACGTGGGCTAGTTGCGGATGTCGCCAGCAGCTGGTCGTTTGTCGCCCGCTGCCGTTGCAGCAGCCATGGCAAGAGCCGACAAAGAGCCCTTGATGGTGGTATTCGAGAGGACGGCGGCGATGCATCCGACCAACGGACCAGAGGGAAGCCGGAGTCGTCGTGTCCATGACGGCAAATGGACGGGGAAATCCATTGCTCGGTGGAGGTGGAGGTGGTACCGCGAGATAGTGCTGTAGGGTGGGCACGGCATGGTGCGCGGCAGTGCATGTATCCCATCGAGCACGGCAACCTGCCTCCGCCGAGGGGCCAGCGTGGCTTCGCTGGTATTTGGCCGGCTCGAGGTACTTGTCTGGACCCCTGCCGTGTCCGGCCCCGTAGCTGAAGGGACCTTGCCTACCTACCAGGTACTCATCTGCATATGTACGCATGAATACTCCGTACAGTGCTCTGTATGTATGTACTTATGTAGAGGCAGACGACCAAATATGGGATGTGTCGTGTTGTATGTACATACATACATACATACAGTACTGTAGTCGCATCGACGGGCATTGCGCCATGTATGTGCATACATACATACATACTAACAGCATAGGACCCGTCTGTGTTCTTCCTTCGTTGCCTAGGTAGGTAGGTACCTACCTGCCTACCTACCTGCCTACCTACCTAGGTAGACATGCACTGCGAATGGACGAGCGGGTACAAGGCAGGGCAGTTTGCCCTTGTCCAGCCAGGTTGGGCCGAGGCTGGCATAGGATGGAGGGAAGAGCAGCCATGATGCAGCGGCGAGTGCGAGTGAGTTCGGAACCTGCCATGCCCCACGGCGCCGATGCTGGCCTCTCTATGGTGGCCGCTCACTCTCCCTCACTCCCGCTCGTCATGACCTCGCAGCTGACGCTTGGATGGCACATGGCCACCGGGTCATGCCATGGGCTGCGCTACATGGAGCGGGAACAAATTGAGGGTCAAGGGGGAGAGGTGTGCACATGCATAACTACCTACAGTAGAGGCTCGGGGGCGGGCGCTCGGGAAAAGAAAGAAAAACTGCGGCAGAGGGCGAGTGAGATTGATGATGATGAGAGGGAAGAAGGCGATGAAGAAAGGGGTTAGGGCGAAGAAGGAGGCGCCGCGACGCCCCTCCTCGCTCTTTGTAGGTAGCGATGCCCGTTGTATGAGATGAGCCCCTCCACCCCCTTCACTGCTCTACTCTACTATTATTTGCCTCCCCTCCCCCTCTCTCGCCCCCCCCCCGCGGGACACGGCTCGACGGAGTTGACTTGACGAGAGACGGGCGCGAGGGGAGCCGAGAAGAGCGTCGCGACAAGCAACTAAACTGCACGTCTGCCGGGGCTACTGTACGAGGCACAGGACGGACAGGGTATGATACACGGTATAGGCATAGGATTGTAGAGCAAAAGGCGTTGCCGTTGCATACATAGCATGTACGGATACCTATAACATACTGCCAGTACTTGGTAGCCCGATGCACGCACACATTTCAAGCACGGCATCGGGAGCAGAGGAGGAGGGAAAAAAAGCAAGCAGCGCATACGGGAGGTTGCACTCGAGTGACGGATGAAGTGACGGACAGATGGACGGACGGACGGACGGAAGGGGCTCGTCGACTCGACGTGCATCTCAACAAGCCTCGGATGGGAGGAGAAAAACCCCGGGTGCTTGGCACTCGGGCGCCCTTTTGCTGCAGGCCGCAAAGGGCCACGGCCCCAACGGTGGCTGTGGTGAGCTGGGTCCGGTGGGCTGGTAAGGTTGTCATTAGTGACCTGGAGCCCAAATCGTCAACGGGTTCCCACGAGAGCATGGCGGCACGTCTCTGTATACGCACGTACATACATAACACTAGGCGTAGGCGCGCGAGGTGCGGCGACGTGACGGCCGTCTCTCCATGCCCTCTGAGCTTTCGTGCAGCAGAGTGTGAGCAGGCAGCCAATCGCAGGCGGGGTCCGGGGCCTGGGGAGCCCGCTGAAAGGAGCCAACCGAAGGGGCAGAAGGGAGGAGGCGGAGGTGGGCGGGCTCGCTCGCGTGCGTGTGCGTGTGCGCGCGTGCGAGAGAGAGAGAGAGAGAGAGAGGTGCGTGCGTAGGTAGGCAGGTACTGTACAAAACACCCACCTTGCTGTATGTTTGCATGTACAGTACATATGTATGTATGGCTGCAGACAGCCTGCGGAGTCTGTAGCACGCGAGATGCAGGGAAGAGGCATCCATCTCTCGAGCTGGTGGCGAGCGGCGCCTCATCAGAGTTGCATCTCGCCCACAGAGGCTCACGAATATGTACATATATATCCGTATGTATGTACACACTAGCCGGCACCGCGCAAGACGAGCAAACACAGCCCAGCAAGAGAGAGCCGGGGAACCAGGGGAGGGGGTTTGCGAACCGGGGGCACATCCATGGGTCCATTTCGCAACCCGAGCCCCCGGCTTCGAGCTTCGGGGCGTTTTTCTGAATGCTCTCATCAACCGTCGTTTGGTCCGTCGCCGCCGTCGCCCTCTTCTCCATCCTGGACGACGGGCGACATGGCACGCTGCAGGGTCCAAGGCGCATGCGACGGAGAGAGAGAGAGTCTGAGCAGGACCTAATGGGCTGGCCTGAAGCACGTAATGCCGCCGCGCCGACGGGCGGAAAGGGAGGAGGAGGCTGTGGCGGCGGCGGCGGCGGCGGTAGCGGCGTCGCATGAGAGGGCGAGGCTCGATCGCTTCACCATGTAATTCAAACCCCCTCTGGGACTCGAGATCCCCCTCGTTTGCTTCTATTGCATTGCCCTCCCCCCGCCCGCCCTCATCCATTGATTGTTGTTGGGCGGAGAGGCCCCCCTCTCGCCCTGCCCCCTCTCTCGCCCATCGCGACAGCGACACGAACCGGCGACGATGACACGGGATGTGTGGGCTGGGCTTGTCACTCCGAGTCCCCAGCGGCTCCATCGACGTCTCATCGCGTCCGCGCGCGCCGCGGTGCGATCCCTACAGGGGCGCTAACGGCCCAAGGCGAGCAGCGCTGTGGTGCCCGTACGGAGTACTGTACCTTGGGTACTGTACAGATACCCACCGGGTTGTGGTTACCGGCACATGTATCCACCGCCTGGCCAGGTGGCCCCAGCCAGTCACCTCTCTGCCTGTCTCTCTCTCTTTCTGGCCATGGCGCGGAACCCCCCCCCCCCCTCCTCCTCCTCTTCCTCCTTTCCTCTCCCCGGCGCCCGGTGGGACCGCGCTCCTGATGAGGGAGGATGCGTTGCCCAGGGAGCGCCATGAATGGACGGAGCTGGCGCCGCTTCGCCGTCAACGCGGCAGCCATGCTGTGGTGCGTCGCCGAGTGTGCCACGCACGCCCCCCTCGAAGCT
>JAPEBW010002179.1:0-14391 GCA_027405785.1 Ophiocordyceps robertsii
TTTTGGTTGTGGAGCGCGGGGATTCCAGGGGCCCCTAGCACCCCTAAAAACGGGCCAGGCAGATTGGCGTTCAAGTTGAATTTCCAAATAGAAAGAAGAAGAAAACAGAAGAAGACAAAGTTTGAGGGTCAGCAGAGGCAGCAGAGGCAGCAATTGCAGCCCAAAGCCAAAACTGAGGGAAGACTTGGAAACCTCGCGAGTCTAATCACACGTCGTCTGTAGATCATCAGCTCAGGGGCTACGCAAGGCCAGTATTTCTGGCCGGTATGAATGTGTATAGTCAGCGCGTATTAGAACTCCTTCTGGCCTGACGAACCTGCTGTTGCTTGGTTGGCTCGTCCGCGCCCTCTACTCGATCCGAGCGAGGCTGGCTGGCAGATCGAGCCTTGACCATCCAGGCACCAAGGCAGCCGATCAAGACCAAACAGCCAAACCGCGAAGATCCTAAGTCAAGTCGAGTTAGTTCCAACCCAAACCAAGCAGGACCACAAGTGCGGCTGCCGGGCCAAGTGATTTACTTGCTCGTGACGGAGCCTCAGGAATTACTTTAGAGGAGTCAACTCTGCTTAGTAACAATGATCGAAATCTGTGCGCCACGGTCACGGTCACGGTCCCGTGACCCACTGCCAGCTCATAAGGCCCATCTAACCTCCCATTTTCTCTCGCGTCCACCATCCTGTACCAACCTCACCTGACTCACCTCTGCCAACCACACCTTTGCCAACCGCATCTCTGCCAGCCGCGTCTCTCTCAACCGCGTCTCGCAACCGCGTCACACTCAACCGCTTCTCTGCCAACTGCATCTCTGCCAACCGCATCTCATCGTCAGCTCCTCCTTTCGGCTCAAAACTACGTACGCACTCCGCCCTTTCACACAAACACCACAGAACAACCACTACTGGTCCGTGACGCCGAGCCTGCGACATGGCACCTCCTGCGAAGAAAAGAAGGACGACCCGAGCCTCTGTGGCGGCCGCGGCGGCCGAGGCAGCCGAGGCTTCAGCAGCTTCAGCTGCAGCGATGCAAAGCGTGCAAGAAGTCGACGAGGATGAGCCGGTCGCGGCTGACAAGCCCACGACCGAAGACGTCTCGAAAGTGACACGAACCGGGTCTGCACTTGCTGAGACGACAGCGGAGACGGCAAACCCCCCGCCAAGCGAGAAGCTGGATGCAGAAGTCGACGCTGCGGCCAAAGCCAAGGAGCGGATGGCGCGCTTCAAGGCGTTACAAGCCCGTGCCAAGAACTCGTCCGAGACCAACTTCAAGGAAGCCACCAAGGAATCTCAGCGGCTAGCCAGCGATCCAAGTCAACTCACTGCCCTGCATCGCAAGCACGCGATTGCCTCGCACAAGCTTCTCAAAGCCGAGGTGGAGGAGGCCGGTGACGACTTTGAGCGCAAGCGGGCGTGGGACTGGACGGTAGACGAGAGTGAGCGGTGGGACAAGCGGATGAAGAAGAGGGCGGCGCATCGCGACAACAATGCCTTCCGCGACGATCAGCAGGAGAGCAACAAGGTCTATAAGCGGCAACTGCGCAACATCAAGCCCGACTTGGAACAGTACGACAAGCAGAAGCTGGCAGCCATCGAAAAGGCCGCGGCGTCTGGGGGCTTGGACATTGTCGAGACCGAGGATGGCGAGCTTATTGCTGTGGACAAGGACGGATCATTTTACTCCACTGCCGACACGACGACATTCACACAAAACAAACCTGACCGGGCGGCCGTCGACCGGTTGGTCAAGGACATGAGGCGAGCTGAGGAGCAGCGACTGAAGAAGAGAAAGGATCGCATGGGCAACAACGGCGACGACGGTGACGTCACATATATCAATGAGAAGAACAAGCAGTTCAACCAGAAGCTGTCGCGGTTCTACGACAAGTATACTGCGGATATTCGGGACAGCTTTGAGAGGGGTACCATGATATGAGGCACTTGCCGAGGTCTATGTTGCGTGGGCAGGCTTGTGGTTTTGTTGTACATTCTAGCGTCCTTTCCTTGTTTATATCATCATAGCATGGTCTTCCGCCACGCCTTTGTAGATAGCTCCTCAATCTGAGAGACCTCAACAGGGCCTTGAACCGTGTCATCACTCAGTGCCTCAACCACGGCCTCGGCCACTTGCTCCACCTTGAGAGGCTTCGTTCCCGCGGCGCCCATGAAGTCGTTGAGGTACTTGCCAGTCAGGTTGTTGAATATGGTGCCCGCGCCCACCATGGCGGCCAAGCCCATGGTGACCTTGCGCGAAGCATCGTACATGAACGGGGGCCGAAAGAAGACGCCGCGCATCTGGGGGAAGTTGGTGGCTATGGCGCTCTCGGCCTCTCTCTTGGTGGAGATGTACCTCGGAGGCATGATGGGGGCACCGCCGCAGGCAGAGATGTAGCAAAAGGCGCTCACCTTTTCCTCGGTGGCGTGCTTGGCGAGGGCTATGGCGCTGTCGCGGTTCATGACCTCGTAGGAAAACTGCTGCCCTGCTTCAGAGGGCTTGATGTCCTCGCCCGACTTCTTCTCGAGCGGGTTGACGCCCCGGCCCGTCGAGGATGCGAACATGTTGCGCAGGGTCGTGACGGGCGATTCCTTTCCGGAGACGAGGCCCTTGTAGTCGGCCTCGAGCAGGATGCCCATGCTGTGGACGACGTAGTTGGCCTGCTTGAGCAGAGGCGCGTACGTGGCCGGGCGGAGCATGTCGGCGCTCTCCCAGGAGACTTTGTGGGACCAGGTCGGGGGATCGGGAGACGAGGTGATGACGTCCCATTTCGGTTGTCCCGAGCGGCTGTGTTTTCATTCATACGAGGGAGCGAGAGTTAGCACAAGGGACCGGCGGGTGTAAAGTACGAGAGAGGGGGATTTCTCTCGATACGTACCTGATGGAGGTGACGTCCCAGCCTCGAGCGACGGCGTATTTGCAGATTCGAGAGCCCAGAAAGCCGCTGCCGCCGCATACGACCAGCTTCTTGGCCGGCGACATGGCCGCAGGTGAGTTCAAGGGCCGGAAATAGTTGACGTTGCGACTCGGGACGAGCAAGGCGACCAATGGCTGGATTTCGAACGTCGGTGACTTTAGAAGAATACCGACTGATGTCTCGAGCAGAGGTCGATTGGGTGTTTGATGTGGATTGGCAGCAGGCTGGGAGAGAGAGAGAGAGAGAGAGAGAGAGAGAGAGAGAGAGAGGGCCGAAAGCAAAGGGGGGGGAAAGTCGTGAAATCATCCGCACGTCAACGAATACAGCACATACATATCAAAGCCCCCCTGCGGGTGGGTGGTGGTGGGTGGTGGTGGGTGGTACGATGACGAGCGGCGCTAGCACGGGCAGACAACCGTCACCAAGCTCGTGCAATATTCAGGGAGAGACACTGATCAACACTTGAATTGGACCTCTTCTCTTGAGCATTCGATTCTGGAAATTTACGGCATGGTATCTACCTGTACACGCGACAGGCATCGCCGTGTGCTGTCGGTCGGTTCCTACCGAGAAAGGCAGCGCCTCGACTTCGGTGATGTGCCTATGTACCTGCCTGCTTGCCTGTACGAATAGATACCTGGTACCTTGATATCCGAATGTATGTATAATAGCTGTACTGTACATACATACATCGAGCAGCATCTGTGCCCACTCTAGCGCTCCCAGAAATAGGCTAGCCCCGTTTGAGCCTGGCGTCTCAGTTGCCTCGCTGCAAGGCTGACTGAGAAACTAGCCGGCGACACTCTCTCTCATTCATCATCCATCCCATCTTCCGGCGCCTCAGCCGCGCTTTGCCTTGAAGTGCTGCCATGGCGCCCTCGAATCACCTGGGCAAGCGTGTCAAGCTGACGCAGATCCGCCGGCCCTTTGTCGTCGGCAGCACCGCCGTCCCCTTCTCCGACTCGAACCCAAAGCCGCCCGGCACGCCTGATAACCACACGCACTCGTGGCAGGTCTTTGTCAAGGGCCTCGAGGACACTGACATAACCTACTGGGTGCGCCGCGTGCAGTTCAAGCTTCACGAGTCCATACCCAACTATGTGCGCAGTACGTCTTCTCTGCCACCGTCCTCTCAGAGCCTCAAGACTGACTCGCTGCCCCTCAGTGGTCGAGGGCGAGCCCGGGAAACCCTTCGCCGTCAACGAGACGGGCTGGGGCGAGTTCGACATCACAATCAAGCTCTACTACGTCAACGAGTCGGGCGAGAAACCCCAGACGCTCTACCACTACCTCCGCCTCCACCCGTATGGTCGGACCGACGAGGAGAAGCAGGCCATGTTGACGCAAAATGGCGAGGTGCGCGCCTGGAGCTACGAGGAGCAGCTCTTCAACGAGCCCTACGAGGCTTTTTACCAGCTCCTCACCGCCGGCGCCGTGCCTCGCGGCTGGAAGCCCCCGCCCGCCGGCGGCAAGGGCAAGGGAAAGAATAAGGCACCTCCACCATTGCCCTCCCCCGACTG
This sequence comes from Ophiocordyceps robertsii, assembly GCA_027405785.1. Lineage (NCBI taxonomy): Eukaryota > Fungi > Ascomycota > Sordariomycetes > Hypocreales > Ophiocordycipitaceae > Ophiocordyceps > Ophiocordyceps robertsii. The sequence continues at coordinate 4,426 of JAPEBW010002179.1, forward strand.
CGGCGACGTCTGGGAGCACTCCGCCATGATCCCCAATCACAACCGGCCCGGTCAGCCGTTCAGCCGCGAGACGGAGTCTGCTGAGATTAAGAAGCTCAAGGAGGCCCAGTCCAAGACAGAGGACATGACGGCACAGCTCCTGGCCGATATGAAGACTAGAGAGGAGATTCTTGCCAAACTCAAGGCGGAGAACCAGGAAGCCGCGGCGGCTGCGCGACCTGCTTAGAGAGCACGGAAGCGCAAGCCGTCGCGGAAGGCCAAGGATATCTACTAGTCGCATGCAAGTTTGAGATGCGCCAACGACACGCTTGGAGGTGACGACGCGGCCGGCTTGTCCGAACACGACACAACATTGGGGGAGACGCGGGTCGAGTGACTTGGCGCAGGGATCTATCCCGGAATATGCTCGAGCTCGAGTCCCAGCAGGCTTTCCACGCCTCTTTGCGACCGCGCCCTTACCCCGCCGTCCCATGACGATTCTCGAGAGGCCACTCACGACGTGGGAACCTTCATTCAGCGAAGGAGGCGACACGTATAAGGCATTCGGCGCCATCGCCGGCTGTGGCCCGACTCCCGCATTCCCTCATGCAAGAAAGAAGCATGCCCAGTGTGTGGGCGCCTGCGCAGCGGTCACCTTGCGAAGTATTTGATATGCCGAGAAACTTGGCCAACAACACGCACTACTAGTATGAGGAAATCGGGAACACGGGCCACAGGATCTGTAGGGGCCGAGGCCGCAGTGTCCTCTGAGCGCGATACATATCACGGATCAAATTCAAGTGATCCAAGCTACAGGCACAGCGAGCACTGCGCCAGCATGCATGCATTTGAAAGGACGTCAAGACTGGAGTTGCGTCTAGCTTAACATAAAAACGCCACGGCCCAGCCCCCGCATCCCCGGGCCACTCCCGCCCACAAGCTTTTAGCAGCATCTCATCAACACACCATTGGCAAGAACCGTGTCTGTCAAAATCGTACACCCTGCCGCCCTATTCCAAATCAACGCTTTTCTCCCATGACCGGGTCCCGTTCTCCGGCAAGTCTCGAGGTATCCCACCACAGCCAGAGCACACGCGCTCCGCTGTCATGGACAAGAAATGCGAGCTCGAGCGAGCCAGCAGAGCAAAGTACCAAGGGAAAACGAGCAAAGGCAAACAAGCGTCGGTGATACAGACTTTAAAATAAAATAAAAGGAGGGATAGAGGATAAAGGAGTAAAACAGGCGATGTCATGCTTCGAGCGTTGTACACATTACCAATACACGGGTATCCCCTAGGGACGGACGCGTCAACGCCCACGGGAAGGTGGTGGCCTGCGGAGAGAAGCGAAGAAGAGGGAGTCTGTTGGCCAGACGTATGTACAGGCCTCCCAGATCTGCATTCAGGCTCAGAGGGCCGTGGCTTCGTAGGCTGGAGGCGGCGGGTGTTCGGGCTCGTCCCACATGCTCGAATGTCGACGGTTCTTTTCGTCGTAGACGCGGCGCGCAATCTCTCCAGCCATCTTCATAATCCACGCCTGCTCCAGAATGACAGACCCCGTGTCGGAGCTGCTGTATGGCACGTCGCGAATCGACGCAGCCCGCTCCTTGGAATTGACGGCGGCCTTTGTCGGACCGGACTCGAAAGGGGGGTCTGAAGGCTCGCTCGCGAGTTTGCAGGGTTTGGGAGACGCAGTCTGCGGCTGGCTCATCTCGAACAGCGGAGACGAGAGAGTCGGGCGCATCGGCGACGCGTCGTCCTCAAGTATGTGAACATAGCGGCTCCCGCCGAAAGGCGTATCGGCGAGCTCGTCTGCCTGCGATTCGGCCTCCTCAGGGATGGGCTCGGAAAAGGGCACGTCCACCGAGACGGTGTCTGAGCAGGTCTCTGATAGACTATCAACAGAGCCCGTTTCTGATTTGGAGCGTCGCAGATTGACGACGCGATTCTTCTTCTTGCGCCCGGGTCGTGAGCGATGGCTCGGCCCGTGAGATAGGCCCGCGGTTGCCGAGCCGAGGCTTACCATCGAAGCTCTAGATGGGACATGATCATGTGCGGTGCTTCCCGAGTCGGAAAAGGTGTAGGTGGTGCAACCGCCGGTAGGGAACGAGTAGGTCCTTGTGAGACTGGGGGTGGCGAGAGCCGGAGTGGCAGATTCCGAACGGTCTCCATATCCTGACCAGGCGCGAAACACGACATCTCGGATGCCGGGGGTAAACAGCGAGATTGTCCGATGACAGTCGGTCAAGGCGGCCAGGCGCAATAGATTTTTTTGAGAAAAGAGCGACTGCACCTCACCGCCTCCGTTGAGCGTGAGTTCAGACACGGCATTGGGGTCCAGGAGGTTGCCATGGGCATCAACGGGATCCAGGGGAGGGCTTGCAAAAGGGTCGACGCCTTGCTCGTGCAAGTCGTCCTGGGGCGTCTGAGTGCCCTTGTTGGCCTGGTCGGGACACCAGAGCTCAAGTGACAATCGGTGGATGATGGCCGGCAGTTCCTCCATCATCAGGTTCCGCAGTTGTTGCTCAATGGTCCTCTGGAGGTAGTCGCGAACAAACTGAATCGAGTCAAAGGTGGACGACACCTTGAGGGACTCGAGAGGATCATTGCGAAAGACGAGGGTCAGACCCTTTTGCTTGGAGAAGACGAGAATGATGAAGGCCGACAGCTTGATCTCTGATAGGGTAATGGACAGCGGGATGGTGAGGCCCGAGGCAGCTGCTAGCGGTTGCGGAGACGTAAAGGATGGCTTGGAGTAGAGATAGGTGTTCAGGGGATTTGCCTGTTGATTCGAGACCCACGTTAGTTTGCTATACCCCGGACCACTTATAACCCTGCTTAAAAAAACGCGATCTCCCAAGACGCGAATTCCTGCCAAGGACAGAGAAAAACAAAGGGCCTGAGCGCATGAAAATGACTGCAGAGCAAGGCGGGACTGTCTTGCAGCGGGTTTGGCTTCGGGTGCGCCGCGGTGCGGAGTGTGTGATGCAGGCGCCGGACCCGGGCGGACGCGGGAGCCGCCTGGTTCCGACGTCGCCGCTAAGCCACTGGGGAGGCGAGACACGCTGATGTGGTGCATCGCGTCGAGAGGGTCGAGCGAGATATTCGTCGAGAAAGTGCGGCCTCAACGCGGACACTGGATGTCGTCGGGTTCGTGGACGCGGCGAGGGCAAATGCGGGCAAGCTGACCATCGGGCAAACTCGGAGCTCGACGCGCGAAAAATCGAGCAGTGCTTGGGCAAGGGATAAAAGATGGGAGTCCAACGTACCTGAACTCGCGTCTTGAGGGTCAAGTAGGCGTCGCCAGAGTAGCACATTTTGAAGATGCCGCGGAATCTATCCTCGGCCAGGTCTCCGATCTCGAGAATCTCCAAGTCGGGGGGCACGGTGCCGAGGTTGAGCTCGCTGACGAGGATGTCATCGACGATGATGGGCGGCTTAGGCGACTTGTTGAGCGCCTTGGTCAAGAGGTCGCGGGCACGCCGGTAGAAGTCGGCGTCGGCCGTCAAGGGCGACCAGTTGAAGTTGAAGGCCATGGTGAGATGGCGGTTACAGTCTCGAGACCATGGGTCGGACGGGGGCCCGCGGGAGAGGCCCAGGAGAGCGCCGAGTACGGTGGTAGGCCCTCGACGACGGCAAATACGGAGAGAGGGGGAGGCTGGATTGTTGTTTGGCTTCGGATGGACGATGGAGGCGGAGGCGGGATCGTCGGACTTGTGTGTGTTGTTAGGCGGTGGTGGATGTGGAGGATGGAGTTTTTTTTGGCCCTGGCAGTGTCCGGCCAGTAGACAGGGAGGGAGTACAGTAGAGGGAGAGAGGTCCGGGCTATGACGCTATGCCGGTACCTCGCAGGTACCTCGAAGCGCTGCCTGAGATGCCACAGCCCAACTGTGCTAGCCCCATACCCGCAACGGCCGAACCCTGAACACTAACGTCTGAGCAAGGCGAGGTGCCCTTCAGGTGCACGCACCTGCTGATGACGCACTCACGCGAGCACCTGCTCGGGCACCTTAATGCATAATGCCGCGGCGAACAACAATCAATCGCCAGCCGCACTAAAAAGGCTTGCAACCAGCTCGGACGGTAAGTTGCAGAGAGACGCTCTCGAGAAAGGGGGTGCCCAGGGCAGCGAGCCCCTTGCATTCGCCTCCCTCCCCGCCCATTTCGCCTTCTACAGGGAGCAACCCGTATACATACATCTGCTCTTGCGCTGTCTTGCCCGGTCTCTCGCTCTGGCAACGGGCCCAGCAACAGAGACAAGAGGGCTAGCGGCGTCAACAACATCCAGACGCCCCAGCCAAGGAGGATCCCTCATCGAGAGATGCCGGCGGGCAGCAACAGCTTTCCACAGGGAGGGTCACGGTTGGCTGCAGTCAGATGACGGTCAGGAGAGGGCCAGGGCCGAGGCGGACGCCTCAAGAGCCTGCTCGCGTGATGCCTCCAAGACGAAGCATGCTAGTCCAAAAAGCCGAGGACATGCTTCTCCCCGTAAAACTGCTTGACAGTTGCACGCCTGCTGTCTTGGCTCATCAACTTACCAAGAACTTTGAAGTAGCGCCCTTTCATGCGGACCAGGAAATATCCTTGTGGCCGACATCATTAGCGCGCAGACAAGTAAACAATCATCAATCCGGCTCCGAAGACCCCGAATCAACAAGCCCGCCATCAACAACACGTCGAAACCAGGCTCACGCATTGTCAAAACACCGTCGAGACCCGGTCGTCATCCGTGACGATGCCGACTCTGTCGCGTCTGCCATGGCACTTCGTGTGATCCCCATCCCTTTGGTGCACCAGTGTTTGTTGCAACCCTCATCTACACGCTCCAGAGCAGGCCGTATAAGCAGCTTCCCGATGTCCATTTTCGTGAGGCCATCATGAACGGCGCAAGAGAAAAAGCGGAGGTCCATCATGGCCACGATCCGGAGCCCCCGTTGTCACGCGAAAGCAACAACAAACAGCGGCCCAACGGCGGCCCTAATCGGAAAACCAAGTTTTTGGCGATGATGCAAGGCTCTAATCCTGGATCCGACCACGGAGGCCATGCCGGGTGGACGACCCGAACACACGATTTTCTTAAGAACCCCCTACAGCCCTCCGGATAGAGGTATGGATTATCACAGGCAATCTGTAATTTGGTGCATGTATCCGTAGGTTTGGAATCCATCAAGCCGTGGCTGCAGGGTGAGCTTCATGTCACCGTGCTGCGTGACGGGTCATCTGCCATCTGCAACCTGTGCGTTGCTTATAATGACGAGACTTGCGTACATATGTACATGGTTGCACATGAGTTGGCATAGGTCCCTAGAGCGTCCAATACCAGACTATTGCACCGCTTCCCTGGGTTGACAAGGTATCAGCCCGTGGCGTCAGGACACCTGAAGAGGATGCAAAGGTTCATTTGCACAAAGTGCAAGCCCGATGAGCGGCCGACTTGAGCCGCGACAGCTGTATCCGTACCGGGCAAGCCTCTTCCCAGGAGCTGAAGTGCGTAGGAGGTACTCTGTACGTATGCATAGAAATGAACAGGGATCAATCAGAAGGCACCCGCCCGCGAGGAAGGGCACCTTGATGGGCGAGGTCACAGTTTGAGGCGCTGATGCCAGCGAGGCATCTTCACTACCAGTACTCTGTACGGAGTACGTACCTCCGTCAAGCCCGTCTCCACTGACAAGAACAACATCGTGACTCGCGAGCCGCGTGTGTCCATACCCATCGTCACTGCCGCCGACCGCGAACCGAAAAAAGAATCGAGTCTGACTTAGAGGAACTCTCGCACCGGGATTGTACATATCATCGCTCATGGTCGTTTTCGACGCTCCCTACCACAAGCCAGGTCACCACATGGACAAGCGGGTACCTACCTGTAGATGCCCGCCCGCCTTCCCGGTCCATACCGTCCAGTATTAATTCGTCGCACGGCAAAGATTGTCCGGCACCAGACAGCCGACGGGCCAGGGGAATTCTCCTCGAGGAAAATTAAGAAACCAATCGATGCCGGGCAGGGATAGAATCAGCTTCTACAAGAGCGGTCAGCCTGGGAGAGCAAGGGGGGGAAAGGGCTTGGGAGAGGAAGAGAAAAAAGGGGAAGGGACCCAAGGTAGCCACTTCCGTCGTCGTGCAACGAAAGGTTAACCCACCTTCTTCCGAGACTCACTCACTTCCCTCCTTCCTCTGATCATCCTGACCACTTGCCGGGCAAGCGCTGGCTCTGTTCACGACCTGTTTCCTCTTTCCCTTCCCCTTTCCAGCCTCCTCTCTTCTCTCATTTCTCCTCTCTTCTCCCCCCCTCCTTCCATCTCCCAAAGCACTCTCGCGCCGCGAAAACATCGTCCAGAGGGCTGAGTGACAACAATTTCCTCTCCCCTCGCCGCTCCCGTCGTTTCAGCAAGAGAAGAAAAAACCTGGATGGTGAGGCACTGTTGCTGTGCTCCCTCGCCATAAAACCCGCCTTGCAGCCACCCTCCCACAAATCGCAGTTCCTTGCATCGACCTGCAGGGCTGCGCGCTCCAATCATGACGTTGCAGGTCGTGCCACCCCAGTGCGCTCAAGACTCTGCATCTACCCATGGCGACTCCGCCGACTCCGCCTGCTTCGACGACAACGCCTCCTCGGACCCCGGTCAAAGCTCGACGTCTTACCAGTGCTCCCTGACCGGCGATTTCGACGATGATGACTCATGGATAACGCCTCAAGACATGGTCCTTCTCAAGGCCGCCAACCCCGATGTCGGGCTCAGGAGTCGCAATTCTTTTCACCAGCAGCCTCGCGTCCGGAGACTGCCCAAGGGCACCAAGCCCCTCAGGCTCATCGGTGAGGGCGCCGCCAACGCCGTCTTCCAACTCGACGACGGCCATGACGGCTCCGACTTGAATGGTTTGTCCCTCCCGTCTGCGCGTCGACTCACCGCTCCTCTTAACCGCTCCTCCCTCTAGGCCTGCTCCTGAGGGTCGCCAAGGTACCCTCCCGTGATCACGCGCCCACGTACAACTATCATGTTCAGCAAAGGTTCTATGAAGCCTCAATCAAGCCTCGTCTGGGCGAATATGCTGTCCATCAGGAGCTCGTCATCCTCCACAAGTCCGGCATAGTCGATAGACTCAACAGGTTGCTGCAAGCTATCGACTCTACCCGCAAGAAAAAATTCAGAGGCTCTATCATCGGGCAGACCGACTGGGGGTTCCTCGTCGAAGACATGCGACCACAGGGTGAGCCTGCTCAGCTGACACGGGTATTTCGCCCCTGATGCTTACTCAAAACCAGATCCAACCGAGTGCGTGCTCATTGAGTTCAAGCCTAAGTGGCTCTCTCAATCTCCCAGCGCTCCCAAGGATGCCGTCCGATGTAGACAGTGCGCCATGGAGCTGCGCAATCTCCTCGGGGACCCCTCTGGAGACCGCATGCTTCCCGAAAACAAGCCTTGTCCATTATCCCTCGGCGACAAGAATGCTCCTTCAAAGGTAAGCTCGCCGTTTCGAATCGCCCCGCATCTGGCCCGCGATGGCAGAAGCGACCACTTTGGACAGGCACTCGGGAGCATCGTGAACCATCCCTCGATCCGCGCCTTAAAGGCCCAGCAGGATCTCCTCGACAAGCTCGGCCCGCTGTACGCTGAGCCGACTGACCCATTCCTCATTGCCATGACGCTGCGGGACTGTACGTGCTTTGCTCAGATTCATTGTCGCCGACAATTCGTCAAGATTCGCTTGGGCGATTTTGACTGGAAAGACCCCCTAGTCAAGTTTGACAGCTGGCGTCGCGCCGAGCAAGAACTCATTGACGGCGGCTTTTATACAGCCGAACGAATCCTGTGTAATGGCTCGTACTACCATCCACCGACATTCTGTGCGCTGGAGTTTTCGTTGGGGTCCCACAGCAGCCAGCCGCAGGTTCTCGACGTCCAGGCGAGAGATGAGGTCACGATGAAAAGGGCTGGAGACACGGGCGGCGCAGAGGCGGGCGGGAAAAAGATGCCGTTCAGCCATAAAGCAGATGTGGACGCCTTGCAAAAGCGTCTGCAACGCTTCAAGATGGTGCCAACGAGCGACCTGGCTACGGCCTTTCGTGAGCGTTTGAGCCTGTCTCTGCGGTAGCCCGCCTTTTTTTTTGGCTGTCCTTCTCCCCCATATCGTTTTTGTTTCTTTGAGTTGGAATACTCGAGAGTACCATTCTGGATACTGGCGGCATGCCTTTATTTCACGCGAGACATGACCTCAGATTGTTTGCGTCTCTCGGTTGTACAACACTGGCGTTCATGACGTGACCGACAGGTCGCACAGCAAACGACGCTGGCCGAGCATTACGTTTCTACTTGGTGCCTCTTGGCAGGCTGTCAACGCCCCCATCTATAGAATGTTAACGGCTTCGGCTGAATGAGACGATTGCACAAGTCAGAGATGATTACCCAACGCCAAGACGTGCATTAGTACACTAGCAAATGGATATGTCCTATATGTCCGATACGGTGAAGCTCAGTAGACTGCCCGCCGTGAGGCCTATGACCAGGAACAGGCCCATAAAGCCACCAGTGGCCTCGCGCTCTCCCGGGTCCACCCACTCGCCCGAGGCCATCATGAAGCTAGAGCCGAGCCAGCCATTGGATAGCCCAAACAACAGTTGAACGACGAAGAGGTAAAAGAAGTCGCTCGACACGGCAGCGCCGCGGCCGCCAATGTTGCAGAGGAAGTAAAGCGGAAGCTGGGCGACGCGGACGACAGAAAGCACGAAGAGCACGGCGGGTCTGTGTCTGAGGGAGAAGGGCAGCGCGGTGGCAACCCTGCCGCCTAGATCGCCGAGGTTCCAGAAGAGGAAAGCGAGCGGGATAAAGGCAGCCGGGCGGAAGAGAGGGCCGACGTCCTGCTGGACCGAGACAATCTTGGCGGTGAATACAGGGAAGAACATGGTGACGGTAAAGGTCAGGGCGACGCCGAGGGCGAGCCAGCGGAGCTTGCCGAAGAGGTGCCACAGCGAGCTGACCTTGCGAGCAGCGCGTTCGGCATCTTGGATGCTGGTCATGGACGCCGTCATGCTCTCGGGCACGCGGCTCTCCACGATGCAGTGATGTCTTCGCACAAGGGGCATGAGGGCGGCGAGGGCGGCAACAGAAATGACGACGGCGGTGAGGAAGTAGACAAAGGCCGACGTCTCGCCCTGGCCGGCCGGGCCGTCGATCCGAGAGGACGGATCATCGCGGGGCGGGAAGAGGAGGACGGTCGCGACCTGGGCGACGGCGGGCAGGACGCCGGCGATACCCTGGCCAGCCATGAGGGCCTGCGTGTACTCGGGCTGTGCGAAACTGGCGGCAAAGGCAAAGGCGCCGTTTTGGATCAGGCCCGTGGCCCACGAGGTGAGGGCAACCATAGCGAGCAAAAAGGCGAGGTAGAGACCCGGAGCGGCGTCGAGGAGGAGAGCGGTGGAGCAGGTGAGGAGGGCAAAGACGAGGCTGTTGATGACGAGGGCGAGGTTGATGCGGAATGGGTACGACGCGGCGCGCTGCATGGTGGTGAGGACGACGAGGGTGCCGAGGTTGGTCAGAGTTGAGACGGTGAGGATGGCCGACTGAAAGTTGGCCTCGATCCAGGGGTCTGCAGCGAAGCGAGAGGCGAAGTAAGGCGCGGCGGCGAGGAACATGTTCCTGGAGGCGAGGAAGGGTCCGGTCAGCGGGCGAAGGGGAGGAGGGGAAGAAGCGAGTGGGTTGCGTACCAGGCCCAGAGCATGGCCACGCCGAGAAAGACAAAGATGGCATATTCGAACCACGAGAAGCCGGTGCCGGCATCATGGCCGAGGACGGCGGAGCGTTCGAGCGTCGGGGAGTCGGCTTCGTCGGTGTCGGCCAGGGGCTCATACTCGGTGACGCTGGCGGGGGGCGTCCGTCCCAAGGCTTTCCTGGCGCGGTCCATGCCGCCTGTGTCTGCTCGGGGGGGAGGCGGTGCTAAATTAAACTGTGACTCGTGGAAAAGCCCAGCTCGGTCGCGTTGAGTCGTCAAG
>JAPEBW010002180.1:0-14369 GCA_027405785.1 Ophiocordyceps robertsii
TCAGATGATGTGCTCGGGATTAGCTACATGCGACAGGCTTGCATCCCAAAGAGACGCACTTGTCGTCGAGTAACGCCGCTCATGGCAAATGGCAAGCGAGGCGGGACCCGTGCCGAGGCTGGCTCATAGCCTCGTTGGCAGCCCAGCCCCCAAGTATAGTCAACGACGCCGATTTAGACCAACGGAGCGCTGCGTTCGGGCCTTCCCGTGCGTCCCTTGTCCTAGAGAATACAGTGCGTCCCCGCTCATGTAACTTCATAGGCTGACTGCTGCAGCCTGAGCTGGGAATGCATGCGGCCCCAGCCTATCAGCTTCACATGGCAACCCCTTTCCACCAGCACACGAAGGAGTTGTGCTTGCTCCGCGGCGCTCAGCTATTCAGTCTCCGGCGTCTCCGTGCCGTTGACAACCAAGGCATTTAGCGTGTCAACGTGTAGTGAACTCATGCATCGTCGAGAGGCGCGTAGCGCGTATCCATAAACCAAGTTGGAAGATTTTGGAAAGATTTTGCATCAGCTCTCAGTCGCCGCTGATTTTGGCGTGCCGGAAATATTTCATGCCCACCCAGGCCGCCACCACCCAGACCCACGCCATGACTCCCGTCATGATGATGAGCGCGGGATAGTATCCGACAATGGGTAGCGTTGGATCGTCTTCGAGCTCTGGTGGCGCATACGGCGTTTTCCCCACGTCCCACGCCCAGCTCCAGATGTCTAGGCAGGAGCCCATGCCCATGACGAAGACGAACCAAGTGACTGTGAGCACGACCCAGCCCCACCACTCCGTCTCTGTATAGTCGCTGCCCAAGTCAGGAGGCGGAAGCGCATTTGTAGATATACCACTGTACGACAGGGGCGACTTGGCTTGCTGGAATGATCTCTGGCGGTTCGCGGTCCCACGATTCGCAAAGTAAGATTCGGACCCTGAAGACATGGACAGCGAGGCTCGCGGTGGCGGCGGGGCCGAGGGCATGTGAAGAATGTCCTCTTCGTCCGTGGTCGACGCATAGGCATTGACTCCTTCTCCGTCTCGTTCGAGTTGAGAAATCGTCGCATTCCTCGTCGCCGGCGCAAAAGACGAGGTCGACCTATCAGAAGCAGTCTGGCTTGGCTGGGGGTGGTCCTGCACTGGTAGAGGGGGCCTAGCAATCTTGAGACCCAGCGCATCGTGCTCCGCCATGGCATTATGGCCGTAAGACGGAGTGTATGGATCGAGATCGGCTGCTGGCATGATGTCGATGGTCATGGTTTTGTTGTCTCTCTTGTCGCGCTGGGCCCCCCTCCCAAGAAGCGCCACCTTTCTAAGGGAACCTCTTCGCCGTCGCGGCCTGTGCTGCTGAACGGGGACGGAGACGGCGGGAGAGGGGCCAGCAGGCACGTCCTCATCGTCGGCATCGAGACGCAGCTTGGCGTCGGCCGATGATCTTAAGAATGGGAGCCGCGAAAGCAGGCCGGGGCCCGAGGACGCTCGTCGGTGAGAAGAGGCCAAGGCGGGAGACACGTTGTGCTGGCAGGCAATGCTCGTGTCGTCCTCCATCACACAAGGCACAGCTACAGGAAATCGCCCGGCGCAAAGGCCCGGTGGCCAAAACGAGTGCTCATGTAATTGTGGTGAACGGGTCGTTGCAGTGTTGTAGGTTGGACGAGCGGTGACAAGGGCCCCGCCGAGTCAGGCGCGCCTGGACGCGAGTCGGTCAAGCGGCGAGCGATTAAGGCGAAGAGGACTGGGCGCAAGCGTAAGAGGCCCGGGAGAGTTGCCGTGGATCGGCGGAAGAGCCCTGCGACCGACGATACGACTTCAAGATGTTGCTATGAAATAGACGAGAAGCAGCTGTACCGAGATGTACCTACTGTAAAAAATATACCATAATAATACGCCCCTGTTAACCAGCAATCACATGTGGATAACCGGCAAGCAAAAAGTGGGCTAGTGTGGCTGGCCAAGGCGTAGCGCCGATACCGCACATTTATACATATGTACAGATTCCCCGCGCCTATGTAGTAGACTCTTTAACCTATATACACACATCGTATATATATTATAAAGTGAAGCTATTCTTACCGCAATTTTTACTTTAAGCTACCGCCGCAATAAAGTCTCTTTTAAATAGTATCTTCTCGTTGTTTAAGGAGGCATAAGCTGCTTATAATGCTTTTACTTATAGTTAAGGCTTTGCCCTTATTATAGCTATAAAGAGGCTTAATACGGCCGCCTTTTTTAATACTTTATTGCGCTATTTAAAGGGGCATATATATATTAACTATAATTATAAAGCTATTACTAAATGCTATAAAATAAGCACCTAAATAACGTAATATTCTTTTTAGCTAATATTAAAGCTAAATTAGCTTTAAAAGTTTTAATTAATCTTTTATACTTTTACTATTAAAGACTTATATAATTACTTTTTATTAAAGTAATAGCTTAAATAAAGTATAAAAAGAAAGTTATTATAAAATACTTTTTTTAATATTATTAAAGTATATAATAATAACTTATAACTATTATAAGCTATACTATAAAAAGAATTATAATTATATTATAGTAGCTACTTATTATTTTCTATAAAAAACTTCTCCGTAAACAAAACACTCGCCTATAGTAAGTACGTATCGCGTTTAAAACTCTTATTAATAATAAGAATTAATTTAGCGGTATCGGTTACCCCCCTTAAGACGATATCGTAGCGTAGCCGGGGGACGCGGGGGTAAGGGGGTAGCCCGCCTTATACCGGTATTAACCGCAGCGCTTAGCATAATAAAACGCCCTTAAGCTTTACGCACCTAGATAAAGAGCTAAATATACCTTAATAAGATAATAATACGTAACCCGGCTAGACTATACGCAATACCGATAAAAGGAAGGCCTATAATAAAATCGCGGGTATAGTCCCGTATATATAGTTTAATTAAGTATAAGTAGTAGTTAAAACCCTCCTCCGCTTTAAGGAGCGTGTTAAGAGCGCGCTAATTATAGTGCGGGCTAACCTTAAGCTTTATAAGGCTATTTAAAGCGCGATAAAGGAAGCTATATATAAAGAACTAAGATAAGACCGAGCTTAAAGCCTAAGGGAAGGACTTAAAAGGACTTAGGTAATAGTAATAGCAAGCTTTAAAGGGCCGGTAAGGTATAATACGAAGATAAAGCCGGTCCCGCTTTAGTATAAATATAAGCTAGTAATAGTCCCGATAAGAGCGACGCCGGATATCTTAAACTATAAGCCGAAGGATATAGTTAAAGCAATTAACGTAGCGCTTAATATCTTTTCCGCTATAATAGTAAGACGCCTTTTAAGCGGGGATATTGCAATAACGTTTAATATAGCGGCATAACCTTATTAGTAAAACTAAGACTAAGTAAGGAGCGTCTTTAAGCCGGAAGTAGCGATAGCGTATAAGGCTTATATAGTAATTATAATAAATATCCCGGTAAGGGTCTTTAAGATAGATAAAGCGCTTTTAATTAAGGAGATCGCTAATATTAATAAAGTAAAAGTTATATAAGCGTAAGCAATACGCCCCCGGACTAAGACCTTAATAGCTATAACCCTTATTATTAGTATAAGTAGCTTAGCGAAAGCTAATAAGCTATATAATATAGGCCTATTCTTAAAAGCTTAAATATTTTAATATAAGCTATATAATAAGTTAGTTAAACTTACTTAGTGCTATAATTACTATAAATATAGATATATTACTAAATATTATACCTTAATATAGCTTTATACTTATTATAAGGGGACCTTTTATATAAGCGGCGAGGATAAGTGCTATATAAAGAAGGGCGAAATCCTTTATAACTATATATCTTATAGCGGGCAGTACTTAGTATAGTCCCGCACCTATCTTATAATAGTAAAAGCTTATAATAAAGTAAGGGACTACTACTTAAACCGTTTATAACGCTTTGCTAGCACTTATAGCTAGCCGGACCCTTAAATCCCCTTTCTTTTTATAAAGAACTAAGGGCCTACTTTATTATAAGCGCGGAAACGCCTTAAGCGGCCGAGAAAGGATAAGCAAACGCTATTAGCACCGCTAGCTAAAGTATAAGTAGTAAGCACTAACCTAAGCGATATTAAACGATATATAAAGCAACGGAGCGCGTTGCTCTTAACCTAGGCTATTACCTTATCTTAAACGACGAACTTTACCTTAACCCTTTATATATAAAATTAAAGGTCCTCTATTAAAATATATAAAAAGGATACGAGCTAGCACGACTAGCTTTTAGCTACCGCGCTAAGTACGATATAATAGCGCTTTAAGAGATAGAGAAAATATAAGGCTTAAGGGCCCTATCCTTAAAAGGCGCACTGTACCGGCTAGTCTATAAGGAGGGCCGTAACGCGATATATATTTATAAGAGGCATAATATAAATATATAAATACTACGGACTAAATACGATTAAAAGGAGATAACTTTTAGCGATAGTATAAAGCTAAGGTCTTTATACTCGCTACTAAAAAGGATTCGGACGGGCTTAGTTAAGGCCTTAAGAGAAGTTAATAGCTAAGGCCCGCTAGTCTTAATAAGGGACTTTAATATCTACTACTCGCTATAAGACGCTTATAATCGGACTTTTAACGGGGTAAAATAGTTTATTAAGGAGGCCGCATAGCTCTAGCTCGAACTAGCTATACTAAGGGGGGAATATATATATTTCTTCTATAAGTATAAAGATAGCACGATCGACTTTATATAAGCTATAATAGAAACGGCCGTATAGTTTATCGGCTTAAACCTAGACCTTATAAGGTTTAACTATATCCTATAAGTAGTCTTATTTAAGATAAGTTTTAAGCTAAAGGAGGTATTAATAACGCTAAGGTAAAAGGAGGCGGAGAAGAAAAAGGTAAAGGCGGAAACTTTATCTTAGCTTAGGATATAATAGCCTACGCTTTATAGCCTATAAGAGATCGATACGGAAATAAATAGCTTATATAACGATCTTAATAAAATTACGCGCGTAATAGTCTTATACCGGAAGTAAGCGATCTTAAGGGGCAACGTATAGTTTACCTTAAAGGCGGCCTAGGCTACTTAAGTTACGAAAAGGGCCTAAAGATACTATAAGGGATATAAGACTTAAGTAAACTAAAAAGCGCTATAAGAAGCGGCTACGGCTTAAAAGCAAGCTATACGCAATATAAGATAAGAATACTAAAGAGACTTCCTTAAGGAGATTAGCGCTAATAATACTAAGCTATAAAACGTTAAACGATAAGCGCGTCTATATAATAAGCTACCTTTAAACCCGGCGCACTTATTACTATTAACTAGTAAGGGCTATAAATACTAACTAACCCTTAACTTTAAAGAGAAAGCCTAACTTTTAGCGGAGCGCTTCTTTTTAGCTAAAGCTATAACGCTTCCGGGACCTCCTTAGCGCGCGGCTAAGAGGGAGCTTACTATAAAACGGCGTATCGACCTTATAGATATATCCTAAGCGATAAGCAAAATAGCGAGTTAAAAGGCAGTAAGCTTAAATAGGGTCCCCTTTAGCTTCTTTAAGCTTTATAGCTTAGCGCTCTTAGCTTAACTAGCAATAATCTTTATAGCCTATATAAAGATATTGCACTTTTTAACCTAGTTCCGGTTTATAAATATAGTAGTACTAAGAAAACTAAAAAAGAAACTTAAGGTATACCGTATTACTAAGGGGTAAAGACTTATTTCCCTCTTACCGATAATAAGTAAGATCTTAAAGTAAATCTTAGCTTAAAGACTTATAATTATAGCGGAAGCGAACGGGGTCTTACTTAAAGGATAGTTTAAGAATAAAAAGGAAAGGTCTATAAAAGCGGTAATACTTTAAGTAATAGAACTAATACGCATAACGTAAGCTAAAAAAAGGATCGTATTATTCCTTTAACTTAATATTAAAAGGGCCTTCGATATAGTTAACTATAAGAAACTCTTAAGGGAACTTACCCTCCGGGGCTACTTTAAGTAGTTTATAAGGCTAGCTTATAGCTTTATAAATAAGCGCTACTTTACCCTTTATTTTAATAGAAAAAAGGCTATACCGGTCTAAATTACTACTAAGGTCCTTTAAAGCTCGCCGCTATCCTTAATCTTATTCCTTTACTATATAACACCCCTTTACGAAAGATTAAAAAAGCTAAAAGAAGTTTATATTATTAGTTTTGTAGATAATACGAATATCCTTAGTATAGGCCTTAAGGAGGGATTAATAATAGCGCGGCTTAAGGCGGCTTAAGAGGTATACGCTATATAAGTAAAGGAGTTCGCGGTAAACTTTAAACCTTTAAAGAGCAAGCTTATCTACTTTATAAGAAGATATAAGGCGATTACGACCCCTATTTACCTTAAGGCCGCTATAGTAGTACTAGTTTAAGACGCTAAGCTCTTAAGGGTATAAGTAGACTATAAGCTTAAGTAAAAAGCATACCTTAATAAGCTACGCGCTAAGCTAAAAAGGCAGAACCTAGCCCTTATAAAGCTCGTAGTATCTATATAAGGATATACCTTACTTAAGGCCTAAGAAGTTTATAGTAAAGTCGTCCGGTCCTTTATATTATACGCTATAGTTACGTTTTACGAGATAACCTTAGTAAACGGAAGGCCCCGCGGGATAGCTATAAAGTTAGCGCGGGATTAAACCGCCTACCTTTAAATAGTCGCGGGGGCCTATTAAGCTACCTTAATTTACTAGCTTAAAGCTAAAACCTAAGTCCTACTAATTAACCTCTACTTAAACTAAAGAATAGCCGATACCTTTAAGAGGCTAAAGGACTCCGGAATCCTAGACTAAATCTAACGCGTATCCGCATTAATAGTAAGACTGCTCCGGCAATATAAACAACGGCTAAGGCGGCTTATGCCCTTAAGGCTACCGCTTATAGAGGTATTAAGGGGGGTACGATCCTAAGTTAAGTTTAGCAAGCTTTAAAAGAAGAAAAGAATAAAGGAAATCCTCTTTAAGGAATAAGCTAAGCGGTAAAGCTTAAAAGAGGAACTTATTAAATAGCGCCGGACTACGCTTTATCCTATAAACCTACTACCCCGGTTCGATAAGGCTATAGCGCTTAACCGGCACGGGGCGCTGCTTAAGTACTTAAGCTTTACGATTACTTAAATATAAACTAAAGTAATAGGCCTTAAAGACTTCTTATTCCGCCGCAATATACTTAAAGTAGTATCGCCCCTTTATAACTACGGGCAATAATAAGATACTATTTACTACGCGATAATAAGCTATAGGCTTATTAATAAGGTAAAAAGGACGCTACTATAGTAACTCCGTAATGCGGGTAAGGTATAAGCGAAGCTTTAAAAATAAGAGATAGCGGCTACGCTAATAAGATAGTTCTTAGGCTTAAAGCGCCTATAATAATTTAATTTAGTAATAAGACTATACTAAAAAGAAGATAAAGTATATGCGGCGGCTTTAGCTATACTTTAGTTAAGAGGGGATATATATTAATTAAACCGCCCCCTTAGCTTAGCTTTAGGGAATAACTTATTAATATAATAAAACGCTATAAAGCACTAAAACGCTAAAAACTTCCCCCCCCTTAAGACCCTTACTTAGCTTATAAGGCCTTTATCGGACTTACTTTAAGCTAGTGCCTTAGCTAGCTTCCCCCTTTAGTTCCCCCCCCCTTTAATACTAATCCTTTACTTTAGCTAAAGTCTAAGCTCGTTATTATTATGCTTAGCGCTATATCGGGCGCGACTAAAAGTAACGGCGGACTTCCTTATTTAAGGAGTGCTATAAGAACGCCCTGCTTAGCTACGACTATAGGTTAAAGTAATAAGCGCCCTCCCCCTCCCGCACCTATAATAACTTAAGGTCGTGGCGGGAGTAAAAGTAAAAGACGTTATCTTGCTAGTAGCCCGCTAAGGCGTTAGCTTTAAGGCTTATAAAGTTCTTAATACTAGCATTAAAGGCGGTATAAAGCTAAGCTAAGTAAGGCGACTTAAATAATACTTAATTAACTAAGCGGTATTAAGCGTTATAAGAAAATTAAAGGGGAGAGACTTAGCCTTACTATAAGTAAAAAACTAAAGGTACTTAAGGTCTAAGCTAAGGTCTTTAATATCCCCCTCCTTACTAGCTAAGTTAAGAACGGGGGCGGCGCGGGCACGCTTTAAAGCGTTAGCTATAAGGCTATTAGCCCCGGAGGCACTACTACCGAAGAGGCTATAAACCCGTTTCGGCGTAGCTAAGGCGATATTACGGCCTGTAAATAGGCTAGGGGTAAGCGAGGTAAGGAGCGAAGTAAGGTTATTATCGTAGTTACTATCGCTACCGCTCTTAAGGTTAGAAACGATAAGGATAGTATCGGAACTAAGCAAAAGGCTAACCTTATCCTTAAGGACCTCGGTTTCGGTCTCGGCCTCGTTATTATTGCTATTATCGTCGTCCCGGTCCTCCCCTTCCTTTAACTTATTATTACTAATATTAAGCTCGGGCTCCCTTAAGTCGGACTTATTAGTCTTAACGGCCTTTTCCTTACCCTTACCTTTAAGTACCCCCTTATACTTAAGCTTATAAGCGAGGGCGGCGCGCTCTTAAGTATAGGCTTTAGCGAGAACCTTAGCTTAAGCTTTCTTCTTAGCCTTAGCCTTAGCCTTAAAGTCCTTTAAAATAACGGGAACCTTAAGGGGCGGGGGCTTAAGCGGGATAAAAGCGGCGCGGGTATATATAAGGTCTAAGTTAAGTAAAAGACCCTTAAGGGCAATATCCCGGCCCTTATAGCCGCTAAAGCTAAGGTAGTTAGCTACTATAAATAGCGCGTTCTTTATACTTTTTAAGTTCCGGGTTATAGCGTAAACGGTTTAGTAAATAACTATAATAGTGCCGTTAACCTTATTAATAAGCTCGGCATTAGCTTTATAGGCCGCACGCGCATCGTTAATAAAGCGGCTAAGGGTAAAGGTAAGTAGCTTAATATTTTCGTTAAGGGAAGCCGGACTAAGGGGAGCACTAAACGTAAGAGCCCGTGCTATAGTAAAGCCGGCACGCTACTAAAGCTTTATCGCCGCGAAGGCGAGCTTTATATATATAAAGCGCTTAATAGGCCGGCCGGATTTATATAACTCCTTTTAAGCGGTATAAAGCTTATAGGCTATATCTTTACTTATAGTAGTAAGCTATAAAGGAGATTAGCTAAGGTATATAAACGGGTTTAATATAAAGCTACTTACTTAAAAATAAGAATAGTTACTTAAGGAGTATATAATATACGCTTTTATAAAGATAGCTAAAAAAGGATTAACTATACGGACTACGCACGCCTTTATAGCGGATATAACTTAAATATATATAAGCTTAGTTTTAATAGCCTTAGAAAACTATAAGCATATTATCGCTCGATAGACGGCCTATATATATATAATAAGAAATTTTATACTTAGTACTATAATAAGCCCGGGCCTCTTTATCCTCGGTATCTTTACTTAGTAGCTTAAAGAGTAAACCTATATTAAGGTTAAAAAAGGTAACTTTCTTCTTTAGTATAGTAGCGATAAAGAAAACGAAAGCGATAACGGCGGAATAATAATTATGCGAAGGGGGCGGGGCAGTAAGAAAGCGGTAAGCTTATAAGAAAGATAAGCGCGTTTATAGTAAAAAAAAAAGAGTATAAGCGCACGCGCGCGGTGCGCGGGAGGCTTTATCTTTAAAGCTAAGCACGAGATTAGTAACTAAGCGGCGCGAATAAATAACGGTCTTAATTAAGAATATATACGCATAGTAAGGCGTCGAATTCCTATTAGCGGGGACCGCGATAGACTTATTATTTAAGGTCGCGCCGCCCGCGGGAGGGGCGCGGGTTAAAATCCCGTTTACCCCTCCCGCCCCCGTATTAAGAGGGTAGATAAAGGGGATAGGAGAGGGTTTACTGCCTATACCTTAGGCTTAGAGCGCGATACTCCGGACCGCGGGCCGCTTAAGTTAAAGGCGGCCCCGGCCTTGCTAGGCCGCGTTAAACTACTTAGTAAGCGGGATATGCTTATAGTAAAAGACGCACTCCCTTTTCCTTATATAAAGTTATAAGACCTCGTGCGAGGCGGACTAAGCGCGAATAAGGGGAGGTTTTACCTTAAGCACTCCGGTTTTTCCTTCTTATTTATAAATATCGAATTTCTAAAAACCTAAATTAGGTCTTTAGTATAAACTTAATAATAATAATATAGTAGCTACTTTAAGGTTAAGCTAATATATAGCTTAAGTAAAATAAGACTTAACTTAAACTTAGCTTAACCTTAGCTTTAACTTAAGTATAAGCTAAGTAAGTAATATTAATAGATAAAAAGCTATATATCTTAAATAAAGTTTTTTTTTCTTTTTAGTTTTAAATAAATATTTATTTAGCTATATATTATAAAGCTAAGTAAATACTTATAAAAATAGTACTAATAACATAAGTATAGGCTAACTAAGTGCGGGGAATATACTAAGTTAAAAAGCCCTGCTTTTAGTTTTAACTTAATAAGTAGTTAATAAGCCTTTAAGACTAAAGCTAAAAAACTCTCCTTTTTATAAGCTTTAGTCTTATAATAAAGTAAGTAGCTAAGAAATACTATAACTTATTATACTATTTACTATCTTTACTACTTAATTAATAGTATCGCAAAACTATCTCTTTATAATACTAGCCCTTAATATATTTAAAGCTCCTTTTAAGTAAGATTATTAAGATTAAAAAAAGACTTATTATTAATAAAATAAAGGAGTAAAATAAGCATAGTATAAAGTAAGTAAGTAGCCGCGATATTATAAAATTTAAATAACTATACCTAAACTCCTTACTTTACTCTTAAGGAGCCTTATAAAACCCCGCGGTAAGAACGCTTAAAGCACACGCTATAAAAGCTTGCTTAAGGGGACGTAGCTAATATTACTAGTTAGACCTTAATAAGGTTTTTAAAATAAAACTACGAATACTTAAGAGCTTATTTAACTATAGTTTATAATGTTTTTAACTATAAAAGATACTATAAAAACTATTAAACGGATTTTATTAGTATTTTTAAGGGATATTTAGGAATTTCCGCGGGATATCTTAACTATAGTTTAACCCGTGTTTAACTAAAAAAGCACCTTAAAAATATAAGATAGACTTTACTATAATTTTTAAGGGATATTTAAGGATATTTAAAGGATTTCCTTAATTATAGTTTATTATGTTTTTAACTAAGCTTATACTTAGTTTATTAAGTAATTTTATAAGAATATTTACGGTTTATTTATATATTAATAATAAATAATAAGATAGTATATTTAAAGATCTTTAAAATTAGCTTAAAAACCTAAGTATAAAGTAGCTATAAATACCTTTAAGAAAAAATAAGCTTTTTACTATTTATAAACCCTTATATCTGTTTAAATAAAGTAATTAGTCCGTTATACTAGCCTAACTAGTAGTAATTAGTTTATAGTACTAGCTTAAATTAGCGGTAATTAATTTATAGTATTAGCCTTAACTAGTAGTAATTAGTCTGCGCTTTATCCCTTTATCTTTATACTATAAAGCGTAGCACGTAAGTAAAAGAATTATAAGAGTATAAAAAGTATATAAAAAAGTAAAGTATTAGCTAAGTTATATATATATAGGGTTAATAGTTTATTAAAGGTAAAAGAGGAACTAAGGCCTCTTTTTATAGATAATTCCTAGGCTATAAGTAACTTAAAACTAAGAGTATAAGACTATAAGGGAGTAAAATATACTCTCCCGCAGCCTATAGGCTATATAGAGCATAAATAACACATAACATAAATACGCTAAAATGTACATTAAATCCGCTATACAATTTTGCATGCTGTACATATTTCCTTATATTATTCTATCTATACATAAGCAAGATATAAGCAGATTAAGAAGAGGTGTGTGTAGAGACTATATATATAATCCGTGCTAAGTCGCTGCGCCACCTCGTATTCCTTGCGGAATTAATCCCTAGGCTTATAAATATAATATTAACTTAATAATAGCTATTAGCCTACTATATATAACTGCGCTAAATAGGGGGCTCTTTTCTAAATCACTTAAGTCACTTATAGCTTAGGAATTGTCTATATAAGGAAGCCTTAGTCCCCCCTTTACCTTAGATAGATCATTAACCTTATATACACACATCTTACCTATTTCTTTACCTTTTTACACACTCTTTATATCTCTATAATCCCCTTACTCGTAGCTATAAGCCTACTCTCTTTTATATCTATTTGCTTCTTAATTAGTTATAAGCCCGGCTTCCCTTTAAGCCGGACTTACCCCCGACCCCTACCAACGTTTTTCCGACTATTACGTGATCGGCAAAATCCGGCAAAATTCTTTCCTACCTTCTACGTGGTCGCGCTTACTAAGCGTATTTTTTCCGGAATTCTTCCGATATCTTATCGGACTCGGTTCTTTGTTTTTCCCCTCTCCTCCTCCTTCCTATACCTTATATCTTTATAACCATATCTTTAGGACTATATTAAACATAAAAAACCTTACAAAATTCTTTCCCTCTACGACAACGAGCGCACTTTTTAATATAATTTTCCCTTTATTTGTTAGACCCTTCTTATTATATTCTTTTACTAATATCCTTTTGATTAATATTTCTTACCTCCTCTCTTTCTAATTAACTTTATTACCGAAATACCTCTCGAAAAGAATCTATAAAAAATATAGCTACTAAGAACGACTACTAATTTAGCAAGCTAAAAGGTTCTTCGAATTATTCCTCTTAGTTACTTCGAATAGAATCCGTTTTTATCTAGGAGAAAGCCGCCGGAGCCGTCTCTTAAAATCCATATACTAAATCAGCGGAAATCCTTGCCTTTATACGTCTTATAGTTAAGGATGGTCCTCTCTCTTAGATAAAACACTATACGACTGCGAAGTTAGCTTAAGAAGCTTTAAAAACCCTTTATAACTTAGTAAATTTTACCTCGAATTTTCTTCTTATAAAAGAACTATTTAACATAACCCTCGAAACCTATACTTCGATCGAGGTATATCTAAATAAGATAAAAGAGCTTTTCGATAAGCTAAATATACGAGAAATTAAAATCCTTAAGGTAGTAATAATTACTTAGATTTTAGAATGCTTAAATAGCTCCTATTCTAGCTTTATAACTAATATTTCTTAAGCTCTTCGAGATAACGCCTAAGCCTATACTTTAGAATCACTTTCTTCCTCTTTAATCGATAAGTTTAAAAGGATTAAAGCTTTAGAAGGTTCCTCTTTTAATTAGCTATTCTTTTTATATAGCAAAAAACCCGCCTTTTATAAGAATTATAAGAAAAAGGGCTATGCTATAAAAGACTGTTTTTAGCTCGAGGAAAATAAAGATAAGGCAAAGGCAGTAGGTTTTAAACCTAAAGCTTCTTCTTTCTCCTCTTTTTATAAAAGGCCCCTTTCGATTAGACCTTCTTAGGACTATTTAAATAGGAATAATAGGCGTTTTACGCCTATACCCTCCTTAAGAGAGACTTCTTAAAGGAGAGTTTTAGTTACTAGAAAATCAGTAGTTAAAGGCCGAAAAAAGAGACGGGTTTCCTCCTCTAAAGAGTCCTCTCTCTTTAAAGAAGTACTTTATATCTCCAACTCCTTAGCTTAAGTAAATAACCCTCCCCTTCCCTCTATACCCTTTATACCCTTTATACCCTCTATACCCTTTATACCCTTTATACCCTCTATATCCTCTATACCCTCTATACCCTTTATACCCTTTATACCCTTAATACCCTTAATACCCTTAATACCCTCTATGCCCTCTATGCCCTTAATACCCTCGATACCCTTAATACCCTCTATGCCCTCTATACCCTCGATACCCTTAATACCCTCTATGCCCTTTATACCCTTTATACCCTCTACCCCCTTTATATTTACTATACCTCTTTTATATACACCTCTTTTATATACCTATTTAAAAGAGAAAAAGAAAGCTAATATAAGAAATATTATAAGACCTTTAAAGCCTCTTCTTTCCTCTATTTCTTAAGTTGTTTTTAGGGTGGATACAAATATTATAAAACAAAAAAAAGGGAATATGTACAACTTTATCTTTAATATAGCAGCTTCTAAGCATATAGTATATAATAAATCACTCCTCTCTTCTTATAAAGATATATATATAACTATTACCTAGGAAAAGAGGTCTTTTATTATAGTTAAAGGCGCAGGGAATTTATATTTTCAATTTCCTAATAGTAATATACGCTATATATTAAAGAACTGCCTTTATATACCACAAATTAGTGTTAATATAATAAGCCAATTATCTCTTTTTAATACCTCTGCTTTAATAAGTAAAGATAATATCACTCTCCTAAATAAAGAGGCAAACATACTTATATAAGGCTTTGTTAATAACGGCCTTTATTATATCCCTATAGTTA
>JAPEBW010002181.1:0-14356 GCA_027405785.1 Ophiocordyceps robertsii
AAACGAGACGACGACGACGGGCGCCTTTCCTCGGGGACAAGAGGGAGCGCGGGATTGGAGCGGAATACGACGTGATGGATGAAATGAGAGACGGGAGAGGAATGAAGGTCAGAGGACGGCGAAAAAAAGAAAGCAAGAAAAGAAACAGCTCACTCCCTCCCACGACGCTGCTCTCCAGCCGTAGTTTCGGCATGACGAACGGTGAAGCCATGACCCATCCAAGGCCGTCTCACGCTCTTGGCGACATGTCCGCGCCACGGGACGCGTCACTGACGATGAACCCAACGCCAGGGAGCTCGCAGCGTGCCTGCATCAGCCTGCTCGCCTTCGCCTATCTCATTTGGCATCATGCAGCCTAGCCTTGACTCAAACCACCACCACCACTCTCCCTCTTTTCTCTCCTGCTCCGTCTTTTACATACACCCGGGTGCACATGAACGAGATGATGCAGATCGCACGACAGATTCCCGCATCGTCACACGCGAGCGCTCTCCCACATAGCATCCGGCTGGCGGGCCTGGTCGTCACCCGCCAACCCTTGCACGCTTATCAGGACGTGAAAGCAAGCCTGTTAGTTGGCGTCTTGATACCCATCCTGCCGAGATCAAGGGTGAGAAACAGCGTGGGAGAGGGAAGCAACGGGACGGAAGAGGGGAGCGAGTCAAGGAGAGAAGAGGAGGGAGGGAGAGAGAAGAGAAAAGAGCCCGGCATCACCGCCGTAACAAGAAGACGGGGCGAGACGAAACAAATGGAAATCACGAAAACAAATGAGAAACAAGGAGGACCTTTGGAGGCTGACGCACACCAATCGTGGCCCTTTCCGTCGCAGAGATGTCTGGTATGGACCAGGACACCGGGTCAAGCCAAAACCCCTGTCTGGCGTTTGCCACATCCTGGCTCCCCGGTGGCGCGGCGTCGCAAGGTCCCAAGTCACCGGGAACTCTCCCATCGACTCGTTGAGCCCCCCCCCCCTGCCCCCCTATAACACGTCAACTTCTCCTGGAGCAACGACGACGCGCCGGCGCCCCCGTCATGACATGATCCTCTCGTGTCACTTGACGAGTCTATGTGCACAGCTCAGCTTCTATCCTCCCCTCTCCATAATTTTGCTTTTCTCTACTGTGACGGCCGTCCTTGCGGCGTTTGATTAGCTCGCCGTGGCACGTGAACCATTAAGACAGGGCTTTCCGAGGGGTGGTGGAAAGGACACCAGCCCCCCCCCCGGGACGACAAGAGACGACAACTGGTTGCAGGGGCATGGGCACGCGAGGGGAGAGACGAGAGAAAAGAGAGGTGTCCAAAGACTGACTGCAGGAGAAGAGGCTTAGCTCGAGAGCCAAAGATGTCATCTCTTTGCGCAACCCAGCAACCGGGCCCGAGCGGCATCATCGTGCAGGAACTCGCCCCTCTTCACGGAATGTCATGATGGACCCAAGCTGTCGGGCACTTTATTGTTAGCCCGTCTCTTCTGAGACACAGGCTGAGCGAGGGAGGGGGGGGCTCCAAGTGCCAGGCAGACCCCGGCTATGCGCGCCAAGTTTTCTCCATGACCCCAAGAGAAGGAAGAGCGCGATCCGAAGCGTGTGTCTGAGATGGCTCAGATTACACACTGATCCTCCTGCCTCCCAGCAAACACTGGCGTCCCGAACCGCTGGGCTGGAACCTCGGAACCTGCGCGTCGGCCTCCTTGACGGGGCTGGAACGCATCCCTATTGGCCCCCGATCTGTCGACCCTTTGGCGTGGCCTGCCGGCATAATTCGATGCCTCATGCCCTGTAAGACAGGAGGAAGAGACAACATCTCTATTTCAGCGCTGGCCGCCGGCCCTTTCCCCGAGCCATGATAGGTCACTCCCGCTTGGGCGTCGGGCATACTCGTAGCATCATCAGCCAAACGCCGTCTCGGGCAGGGCGTCCCATTGAGGAACTTTCCCCAAGGGGCGTAGTAGAGACGGCATTCTGCTCGCCCCCAGTGACGCAGATATATAGATGCCCCTTCCATCGGCCCTGACGATTGCTTCTGTCGGCCTCTGCCAGCAAACCCGTTTCATCCCCTTCGGCGCCACGGCTCCTCCCTCCATCAGTTTTGGCTGCCTCGCCACATCCAGCTCGACCACCCCTCCTTGGCGACTCCAGGAAGCGTGTGTCACCGCCAAGTAACGGATAAGCATCTTGCCACGGCTCGACCCAGCTCATCCTTTTGCGAAAAACTTCGGGGTTTCGCCATCTCGCGCAAACGCAGGTCCTGCACCAACCTACACGGGTCAACATTGCGTGTCTGGGATTTCCGCCTTGCCGCGGTTGGTCCACTCCAGGCTCTCAATCGGGTCTTTTGGCGGATATATCAAGGCCCCAGCCATGCCCGAGAGAGTCAGCTACTCATCGAGCCAGAGGACGGACCATCAGTTCCAGGCGAGAGACCAGATTCGCGCTCGCTGCAACATGGTCAGCAACAAGATTGGCGTGCAGCCGCCCAAGCGGACGCAGGCCAGCATCTATCTGTACCCGCCCGTCATCGCCAAGCAGTCGGCACGACAAGCCGATCTCAGCGTCGACTACTTCGCCACCGCGACGGTCCTGGACCGGCGGGGGTCCGTCCTCGACGGCTACCTCGAGGGCACAAAGGCCGTCAGCAGATTCCAAGTCGCCTGCTCCAAGACGGGCAGCGAGTCGTATGTGTTTCCCTTTACCGACCTGTCGATTTCGCATCCGGGGACGTACGTGATCCGCATCGACATTTACGAGTTCTTGCCCGGCGACTACGCGGGAGCTGTATTGGTCGAGCAGCTTGACACGAGAGCCGTGTGCGTATCCAGTTCGCAAGCCTCACCCGAAAGCCCATGTAAGAAAGATGCCGGCGCGGGCGGCGAGCGGACCAACAAGATGCTGACCACTGCTGCAGCCTCAGACGAGCGTTCGTTGATGCGCAAGGCCCGAGACGCTGGTATCTCGGTGCCTCGAGCGCCATGATTTGTCTGGCAGGGACTGTTGTTACGGCCATTTCCCAGTATTTTGCGGTTCCAATTCTCACTCATGCTTGAGAATGGCGTTGAGGTGGGCAAAGGTGGCAGATGCAAGTGCTTTCCTGAGAGCGAGCGACGGATACGTGTATTCTAGGGACATGGAAAGCGTTTAGATATGGAGGGCACGCGAATTCCAGATCGGGGTAGTGAGCTGCCCCAGGAGCTTTACCAAGATGAAGCTTTTCCTGGTTGCAACCATGCCATTGCTTTGAACCGGTCCATCATGACGGCGTACCTTGGCAGACCAGGCGTGGCCCCCAACACCCGGACGGCCAAGCCGAGGTACAAAGGACCCCGATTGATGGTCAAGGCCTCTCTTCCCCCTGGTGGCCCGAGGAGGGAGGGATAGCGCGCCGAAGTCTTTCGGAGTGTCGGGCCAGGGTCGCCCTTTTTATGCAAAGGCCGGGCTAACTGATTAGTGCAACCGTCTCAGCCGGGCTGGGGCTGAGAGTGGGAGACGCCACCAGAGCCCATCATTCCGCAAGGCTTGCAATCTGGTCGGCAAGGAGTTGGTCAACGGTGAAGTGCTCTGGGGCGGACACGGAGACGAGCGTACAGAGAGCGATGAATCGGGACACTGGACATGCTCAGCAAGCCTGACCCTCACGTCGCTCTCCCCGTCTCTCGCCGTGCCTGATTCTTCTCTCTCCCCTTGGCGTAGTCGTCCAAGGCTCAACACTCGACGGGCTGTGTCGGCCAGGGGGGGGTCGCTGATCGCGGCAGGCGGTCTGCAGGTAGCCGCGTCAAGTCAGAGAGAGGCGCAACAGGCGTCGCCGGTTCAGCATGTTGTGGCTGGGGAAAGGCATCGTTGGATCCAGGTTGAATCTGAATGCAAGCCGCTACCCCCTGGCTGTGATGGCATCACGTGATGCCATCGCTGACAACATATGCCAAGTACTCTCTAGCCATCTCGACAACCCCCTGACACCGCCATCCAAGAGCTAGCGCCCAGGTACCTTTTTTTCTCTCCAACCAAAAAGTGACCCTCACCACCAAAAGAAGCCATCTTCCCTCTCGTCTCTCTCCTCGTCGCCGTCGCTCGCCTGCCACCCGCCACTTCTGCCCTGATCCGTGCGCAAGCCTCTCTCCCGGGCCGGACCGGAACCACCCAAAGCATCTATGGTCTACTACTTTACCTCCGACGTCGTCGACCCCCCGGGCTTCGTCTACGTCGGCAAGGACAAGTTTGAGAGTGAGGGCTACCGGCAAGCCTGATGGAGCCGCCCGAAGCGGCAGCTCGGCTGATGCATTGCGCCAGATGAGGACCTGATCAAGTTTGGCTGGGACCAGGATGTCTGGTGCGTGTCTGGCTTCGGCTGTTGATGATGATGCCGATGGTATTCGGACAGCTAATCATCCCGCGCCAGGGTACGATGCCATGCCACCCCCGTCACTGTCTGACTGGGCCTACCTCTCCACATGCAAGGACTCACACTCTTGCTCGACTTCAGTTCCACGTCGACAAGCTCTCCAGCGCCCACATCTACCTCCGCATGCAAGACGGCCAGTCATGGGACGCCCTACCCGAGGCTCTCGTCGCCGACCTGGCCCAGTTGACAAAGGCCAACTCCATCGAAGGCAGTCTCTCTATCTCTCTCTCTCTCTCTCTCGCGCGCGCGCGCGCGCGCGCCACCACCAACTAACCTCCATGACTCCTGCAGGCAACAAAAAGGACAACATCACCGTCATCTACACGCCCTGGTCCAACCTTAAAAAGGATGGAAGCATGGAGGTTGGCCAAGTTAGCTTCAAGGATCAGCGAAAGGTCCATCTCTCATCTCTTTCCCTTCTCATGCCAGGCTGTTGTCGGCCCCGCCAAGAGTGCAAAAACTAAATGTGCTCCACAGGTCAAGCGCGTCCTCGTCGTCCAGCGCGAGAACCCCATCGTCAACCGTCTCAACAAGACCAAGGTCGAAAAGAAACCTGATTTGAAACAGGAGCGGGACGATCATCTAAAGGAGCTGCGGAGAAAAGACCAGGCAGCACAGCAGCAACGCGTCAGTCAGCCCCTTTCTCACTCACACGTCCCCCCTTCCCGTCTCTCCTTGTCTTGCCCCTGGCCAAGCATCTGCGACTGCTGCCGCGGAGCGCTAACCTTTACTCTTCTTGCCCCTCAGAAAAAAGAAGAGGCCCGCCAAGCCCAGGAGTGGAAGGAAAAGAAGTGGCAAAAGGACCACGCCTATGATGACATCTTCACCGAGGAAAACATGGCTTCAACGAGCAACCAGGACCGAGACGCCGATTGGGAGGATGACTTCATGTGAATGAATGTTTGGCCCATCGACCTTGACGGGATGACCGCTTTCCTAGACCAACCACTTCAGAGATCTCTCGTCTTTGCAAGGCCAATCCGCCCTACAAATGACCTGCATCACATGTCATGCAGCCCGTCCATTCCCAATGCACCAAAATTATTAAGGGCGTCAATGGCCAGCCAGCCTTGCGATGGGATGCAAGCCGCCCCCCCCCCCAAACCCCTTTCCCAAATAAGCATCACACATTACATACATGCCCGGAGAGCATTCATCATCATGACCCATTAAGAAACGCCGATCCTCCGACACGGACCGACGCTTAACTCCTCCAGCTTGTTTGCGAGACCTCGAAGCTCGCTCGACGTTTCAAGTCTAGTTGGACTAGAGGTGCCGTGGCTGCCCACGCCAACACCTGGTGAGCCGTCGCTTGGCAATCGTTGAGTGCTTGGCACTCCTACGGCCGACTGAGAAAACCCTTCCTCGTTGCCACTGTCTTCTTCTTCTTCCCGCAGGTGCTCGGATAGTTCCTGCTCGTCGACTCTGTCCTCAATCTCGGCCACGCTTGATGCGTCATCCGCGTCGCCAAAGATGACTACAGGCTCACCTCCGGGCAGCCTAATCTCGTTGGCCTCGAGGGTTTTTGCCACGTCGAGGAGTAGAATGTCCATGGGGCAGATGTAAGCGACGCGCTTTCGCTGACTCCAGGCCAACACGTGCCCGCAGAGCTGCCCGTGGTGACGGTCGACGACCCACGCGCCGCTATCTCCGGGAAGGCCGAGGCTTTGCCCCGGGTCCTCTCCAGGAGCCGACTGTGAGCTAGTGACCTGGTATGTATGACTAGGCGACTTGCGGCCGTAGATCTTGACGCTGGTCAGGGAGGGCAGGATATGCCCGGTTTGCACTCCGCTCGTCCGCGCCACGCACTGCACCTCCATGCCAGGAAGAGAAGACGACGGCGCAACGCAAGTCGGCCGCAGGAGGGGCACGTCTGCGTGCCTGCCAGGCCGTGCATGGCGCTGGGACCCGTCAACCGCCCGAGGAATGCAGTTGTCGTCCGGCAGGCGCCCGTCGGAGAACTTGAACAAGGCCCAGTCCACCTCATGGACGAGGCCATTTGCCTGCTTGCGACGAATCCCACTCGACGCAAACACCTCGCCCAAACCAAACATGTTGAGATGGTCTTCGTCCTCCGTCTCGGCGCAAGGGAAAAAGCCTTCATTCACGTCGTCGAGCGCCGGCTGGGTGACGACATAGCCCTCTCCGCATCCGGGCTCAACTCCTGGAATATCACCCGGCTCGAATTCGTCCTCTTCGGCCTCTTCGTCGTCGTCGTAGTCGCTCGTGAGGTCGGACTCTGAGTACGTCTCAGACGCGGTATCAGACAGGCCGTACGCGTCATCGTCATCATCCCCTCTCGTCTTCTCATCCAGTTCCGAGTACCACAACCCATCAGCCGCCGCGCTGCTTCGAGTCGTGTCCTCGTGCCCAAAGTCCAGGTCCGGGTCGTCGAGCATGTGGTGGACCGTCATGCCATAGGGCTTGTCATCAACGAGTACGAGCCCGCCGAAGCTAACAGGGGGCAAGTGGCGGTCGCCAATCCAGGCTCCGATGCTCGCCCCGTTGTTGGGCCGTTCTTGGTACTCGGGATTGTCTGCATTGTCGGAGCCCAAGCCATGACACAAACCTAGGCCCGGGGGTTTCTGATGTGCCGAAGGAGCCATACCAGGCTTTGGCTGTCCTCGGGATCGAAGAACGTGTCCTTTGCAGACTTTTAATCCGAAGCCCGTGGCGGTGCCGTCGAATAACTCGGCTAGACGCTTCTTTAGGATGGCGCGGACCTTGCCGACCGATGTGCACACGACCAAAACAGTGGGTTGGGCCTTGGCGGGACTCGGGCCGACAGATTCGAGCGAAATCTCGACCGACTCCGGGTGCTTGCGGTAAAAGTGCCGCAGGGCTTGGTTTATTTTTGGCATGAGAATGCTGTTCCATTTCTCCACTACCTCGGGCGCAATGGGAACATGCGGGTAGAGCCTGATCTTGGTCTCCGGCTTTGTCGCTGGGTCGGCGAGGCCATCTGTGCGAAGCATCAGAGATGTGTTTTGACTGATCCTGGGGGGACGTGACGTACCATCACCCTTGACATCAGCAGAGACGGGCTTCTCCAGTGGCTTGGAAATCGCAGGCTCGTTCGGTGCGGGCGAGACCTTCCGGTCGCCGCTGAAAGACGAAAGAGAGCTCGAAGCTTTCTCATCCTTCATATGCTCGGTGTGGGGGGGCGTTTCAGAGACCGCTTGGCACAGGTCTTGGGTCAGGCGCCTCTCAATTCCGCTCATGCCGTCTAGGAAACAACACGCTTCAAGATAACGGCTCGCACGAACTTGTACGGCAAAAACGAGAGCCTCGGCTTCGATATGACCAGAGGCGTCCCGATTGAGGAGGGCGTTCCAGCATTCCCGGACAGCCTTGACGTACAAGGTGCCGCACCTGATGGCCAGACGGTCGAACAGGGGGCAGGAGTCCGGAGGGCAGGCTAGATCGGGGGCGAGGATCTCGAGTTTTGTCCACAGGCCAATCGACAGCATAATCATGGCCAACGAGTAAAGGTCGAGTACGCGTTCGTCTGTCGACTTGCGCCGAACATCTGGAGGATGGTTATGTGAGAGGTATTCTGTAGACGAATTGCCCTCTCCAAACAGATCAAAAGACGAGACTAGCGGGCACCGAATGTCAGTGGACTGGCGGGCTTTGCCATCGCCGGCGGGAGCTTCGACGCGAAATGAGATGTCCTTGTCATTGAGGTTGCCGTGGGCGAAGCCCCTCGCATGCATGTCGAAGACGGTGTTTGCGAGGTTGAAGGCCAATTTGAACTTGGCCTCGAGCGGAGGTTCGGCCTCGGGACGTGACAGGACGTCGTTGAGAGATTCAAGGTTGAGAGTGGGCGCCTCGGGAAATGGCTTGGGGACCATGGCACCGAAGAAGAAAGGAAGGCGGTAGACTAGTCCGAGACGCGAATTTTCCAAGTCTTCAAAGTAACCGAGCAGTCGAGGCAGGCCAGTCCAAGTGCCGGGAGCTCGTTGGGGGTCTTGTTGAAGGGCGGCCGACAGCTTCTCGAAGCGAACCATTTCCGGCATGATGCCAGTCGCGGCATACATGGGGTCGAAGGTAGCGTACTCGAGAAGCAGGGGCGCATAGGGGGCCATGGACGTGCTCGGGACCAGGTCGGCCAAGGCCGACTTTTTCATGAAAACAACCTGACGTTGGGGGCCATCGAGTGAACTCGACATCAAGAGATCCCGGGGATCGATGTGCTGGGGAGTCTGCACGCGGCTCGACTCGAAGAGCCTAGTCTCTTCAGCAAAGGAGGTCGCTTTGTGGCCAGATTTGGGTGAGCGACGGAGCATGGCGGCGGATGAGCGGGTGCGGGAGAGGTCATACAGGGTGTCGATGGAGACGGTGAGGTCGTGGACGAGGTCCTCGAAGCGGGCTTTGTCCCAGTAGACCAGAGGCGGCTTGCGATCGGGAGAGGGGCGAGGCGATTCGACATGACGCTTTGAGCTCAACCAGAGGGGCTCGGCCTCGGCAAGGGCGTCCTTGATGGTGGACATGATGCTCGCGACGACCTCGCTAAGGCCCGCCTCGGATATGGAGTCGTCGATCTCGGGCGACTGGGACGAGTCGGACCATTCGAGCCCCCAGCTGACGAGGCGGTCCTTTTGGATGCGAAGCTTGCGATGCAGGGCCTTGATGTCAGGGTCCTCTTCGCTGCGGACGGGCTCCTGAAGAAAGTCGGTCGACTTCTTGGTGTCATTGTAGAGACGGCTGAGGCGGCGTTGAAAGGGCAGCTGGAAGCCGGCGCCGGAGAAGTAGGAGTTCATGGCGAGCAGCGGTGCGAGTGGTTGAGAGGCTGGGTCAAGGGATGAGGCGATTCGCAGGCAGTCGGCGACGGCAGCAGGTCGCTGCAAAGGCGGGGGGGAGGAAGAGGAGGAGGGGCCGGCATGAGGTGAGATGTAAAGGCAAAGGAGGAGGAGGAGGAGGAGGAGGAGGAGGAGCTGAAGGAGTGAGGGAGAAAAAGGGGGGGGACGAGAAAAGTGATGCCGCGTTGTATCTGGCTGCCTGTGCTAGATGGGTCGGTGATGGGCAGAGAACAGGTTGGAGAGAGCAAGGCCGTTTCAGCGCCTCCCTCCCTCGGACCGGCCCCCAGAATGCTGCTGCCTGGCCTGGAGGCGTTCTTGGCGGGCCCTCATTGGCCGCATCTCCCGGCCGGCTATCTGTAGTCGGCTTAGCGCACGTTGTGCTGCTGAACCTTGTTGCCTATTGGCTTCGCCCGTTCGCCCGGCATTTGCCCGAAGGGGGCGATGGTCAGGTGACTTTGGGCAACGAGAAGGCCCGAGGTGGATGATGTCAAGACTGGCCTCGGATGCTGAGCTAAGCCTACCTAGGTACCCACATTGTAGTATTGTGACTTGTAGACGTGCATCATGCGCAAAATAAATCATCCGAGGGGCTTGATACATATGCATGGATTACTATATACATGCATATGGTAGGCACCTAATGGCGTCATGGCCAATCGTCAAGAATTTCCGACGCCGCACTGCCGGGTTGGCTGAAGACTTGCAACTCCCAACAGCTTGAACCTTGCAATGCATCTCGACCCGCCCAACGAGGAAGCAGCGTGACGGACGCGTCAGACGATGGACTCGCGTCACACCCCCATGGCCCGTCCGAGCTCGATATGCCCCCGGTCTCGAGACGACACGGTAAGGAAATGAGGAAAAGGCCCCCGGTGGTGGAACCATTCCTGGATGCACGGTTTTTGCATGAGACAATAACCGGACCGGACCCCTAGGCAGACGCCTCGTTAGCCTCAAGGCAGCCGGATACAAGCTCCTGTTTGTAAGCGGGCTTGACATGATGTTGACGGGGGCAATGAGACATTTCTCGGTGATTTGGCAGGCCAGCCGACCACATGTGATGCCGCTCCAAAGGGGGCCATGGGACTTGCAGCCACCGAGGAGAAGGCTGGCAGGCAGGCATTGGCTGGATGGCGTGCTCAACAAACGATGGCCCGCGAAGAGGTGCCGCTGACGGCAGCCGTCTAGAGTCTAGACATGGGCGCAGACAAGGCAGAAGGGATGTGAACAAAGTCGACGAGCACGCGAGCTCACTTTGTTGGCGGCGACGGCCCGTGGTGCGAGACTTGTCTTGGATCCTCCGGTAAGCAGTGGGTGGTTGACCAGAGGTCAGATCAGCCGTCTTTCTTACCATGGCAGGTTTGGCGAGCCAGGCTCAGCAAGGCTCGGGCACGGCTGCAAGCTTCAATCGGCAGGATTCAACAGCCATGATTCAATTTGCCTCGATACACAACGGGCATCATGTACAAGAAGGAGAAGGCGACAGAAAGAAAGGGTCATGTACAGGAAAGAAAGCAATGCCTCATCAACTCCTCAGGCGTACTTGATGCGCACGGCAGCAGATTCGCTCACGTCCCACTCGGCCCTGTCGTCGGCGTTGCCAAAGATGCGCAGGGCGCGCACGACAAACTTGTACTTGCCGGGCGGCGCGTAGTTGCCCGAGTCGAGGCGGCCGTCCCAGGCAAAGGGGCCGGGCCCGCGCGTGTTCCACCTGGAGGGGAAGCCAAAGGGCTGACCGATGGTCTTGACGCCCCAGACCTCGGTCGTCATGTTGGGCGGGCACGTCGTCAGGGGCACAATGTCGGCGCGCATCAGCGGCGACCCCAGGGCCAGGTTTGCGACGAGGGCCGGCAGGTCCATGCCGGGGCCGGCGTTGCCCGGGCCGGGCAGCACAAACGTCTGGTTGGCGGCGACGGGCACGAGCTTCTTGTCGGTCGAGTGGGCGATCCACGTGTCGGCGGCGCCCAGCACGGGCGTGTCGTGGAGCGAGCCGCTGAGCCCCTGGTAGGGGATGGACAGCGAGGAGCCGTCGGAGCCGTTGACGGCGATCCAGCCCGACCACAGGGCCAGGCGGCGGGCGTCGAGGCCTTGCGGCGGCGTCGGCGCCACGTCGACGGTGGCCGACTGGCCGGGGGCGATGCGCACCGACTCGGCGCTCAGCCTGACCGTCGCGGCCGCCTCGACGGCGTCGTTGGGGAAGGCGGCCGGGAAGGCCGAGCCGGCGGCCTTGAGCGTGTACATGGTGACGGCCGGCACGTGGGACAGGCGGTAGGTGACGGCGGCGCCGCCCTTGTTGCTCAGCGTGAAGTTGAGCGAGGCGACCGAGTGGTCCGAGTCGTTGAAGGACAGGCCCGACGGCTCGAGCAGCGTGGTGGCGAAGGCGGCGTCGTAGGCCCGCACCAGGCCGGCGCCCTGCTGAGCGGCCGGGGCCATGTAGCGGTGGAACTTGCTGCCGTCGTTGAAGCGCTGCGGCGTCGCCGTGGCCGACAGCAGGCCCTCGATCAGGGCCGGGTCGTATGTGCCTCGGGCCTCGGCCACGAGCGCCACGATGGCGGCCGCCAGCGGGCAGGCCATGGACGTGCCGGACAGCACGGCGTAGCTGCCGAGGGCGCGCGGGTACGTCGACAGGATGTTTCCGCCGGGAGCGCCCACCTGCGGCTTGAGGTCCATCTCCCACGACGGTCCCCAGCTGGTGTAAGTGCTGAGGGCGCCGCCCGTCACCTTGTTGGGCACCGACAGCAGGCTGCTCTCGGCCTTGTCGCGGCTCGCCATCTTGAGCGTCACGCGCCTGCCCGCGCGCAGGGCCGCAACCCAGGCCTCGCCCACGGCGGCCGTGGCCATGCCGGCCGCCAGGATGCGCGGCACCGACGTCAGGTCCGTCGACAGGGCGCCGGCCGCGTTGTTGTAGAACATGATGTATCGCGCCCCCCTGGCCGCCGCGTTGGCCGCCTTGTCGGCAAAGGGGCACGACCCGCGCCGAATCAGCACAATCTTGCCGGCCAGGTCCGTCGCGTTGCCGCCCGCCGGCAGCGGCGAGCAGGCGTCGTCCTTGACCGTGGCGTCGAGGCTGCTGGCCCAGAGGTCGAGCGTGACGCCGTCCCAGGCCTGCGGGTTGGCCGGCACGTATCCGAAGCCGACGTCGTCGCCGCCGTCGACGGCATAGCGCACCCCGTACAGCAGCGTCGGCGTCAGCGTGTTGTCAAACGACGCCACGGCCGTCACGCCCTTGCCGTCGGCCGCTCCGCTCGCGTAAAACAGGCCCTGCTCGCCCTCGTTGCCCGCCGAGACGGTGCAGGGCACGCCGCGGTCGACGATTCGCGACACGGCCACGGCCCACGGGTCTTCGGACCAGCCGCTTGGCCCGCCGATGGACGCCGTGATGACGTTGGCCCCGTCCTCGAACGCGCGGTTGTAGGCGGCGATGAGCACGTCGTTGGACACCTGGCCCTTGCAGCCGAAGACGCGGTAGGCTCCCAGCGTCGCGTCCGGCGCCGCCCCCGTGAAGCCGAAGCTGTTTCCGGGCCCGGCCTGCGCCGCCACGATGCCCGCCACGTGCGTGCCGTGTCCGCCGCAGTCCATGGGGTCGTCGTCGGGCACCGGCGTGTTGCTGCCGTTGTAGCTGTCGCCCACCAGGTCCGTGCCAAAGGACACGAGGCAGCCCTTGCCGAAGCAGCCGCCCAGCGCCGGGTGCTTGTAGTCGATCTGTGGGCCCGAGAGAGAGAGAGTTCAGCCCCTGAGAGTCTTGGGGGTTCTGGAGACTCACCCCGGTGTCAATGACGGCGATCCTGGCTCCCTTGCCCCGGATGCCCTTGGCCCGCAGCCGGTCCACCTGCGTCATGACGTGCGGCGAGAAGCTGTCGCCCGAGTGGTTGGCCTCGGCCCGCCGCTCGGCCACGACGCCGGCCCGCGCCCGCGCCGTCGTCCCGATCCACTCGACCTTGGGGTTGGGCATGTTGTACAGCCGCACCGGCCACATGTTCTTGACGGCCGCCATCTTTGCAATCTCGGCCGCCTTCTTGTCCGCCTTTCCCACCTCCTTCATCTGCACCGAGACGCCCTTGAAGAGCTCAAAGTCGAGCTTGAGCCGCGTCTTGCCCTCCTTTTCCACGGCCCTGTAGACGGCGTCGGGGTTCTGATGCCGTCCGTGTTAGTCTCGGTCGCGGCCCCCAAAAGCAAAAATAAAAACACACTCGGGGGGGCGACACCTACCTGGCCCTCCTTGATCTCGATGATGTAGGCGCCAGGCACAATCTCGTGCGAGGGCGCATCCGTGGCCGCGAGCACGGCCGCTGCCGCGAGCGACAGGAGCAGCCATGAGCGCAGCATGGCGACGGGCAGTTGGACCACGCTTGGGCAGAGGCTACCGATATTTTATGCCTGGCCCTCGCTCCGACTCGAAGCCGTGCAGAAACAACAAGTGAGCGACTGGATGTCGGAGATGAATCCCAGCATCAACCACAAGGAGAGAGCTCGTTTCGAGGCTCGATAGACGGGGCAGCCGGCCCTTCTATATACCCACACGTCCTCGTGCGGCCATGCATCATCTCCTGCTAGACCGTGTCCTGCCCCATCCCCCAAGACCTGCAAGAACACGGAGAGAGACATGCATGTGCCCCCCCCTCCCCCCGGTCAAGGGCCGACGGGCGAGCATGGGCACGGGGGGCGCCGAGGCCCAGCGCCAACCGACGCACCTCGTCACGTTGGCCACGACCGGTTCCCGGAGCCGTTGATGAATTTCCAGGGGTCCGAGATGAGAGGCTACGGTGGAGGGTGTGGGTGCGTGATGCGCACGCCGCATACATGTGCAGACGCAATGGTAACGTGCGTGCGCCACCGGACTTTTTGGATGCGGAGAGCATACGGGGGGAGAGAGAGAGAGAGAGAGAGAGAGAGAGAGAGAGAGAGAGAGAGAGAGAGAGAGAGAGGTGGGAGAACAGATGGCGAAAAAAGCAACGAACTCAAGCACGATGAGATTACAAAGAAGCTAGCTAGAACATGGTTGCATTATGATGGCTCGAAGATTGGAAAGACGGACTAATAGTGTCGACGTGCTGCGGGTGCCTGACCCCGTGATGCCGCCGGTCCAGGAGATGATCACTGTAGATGGAGGCGACGCCAGCCAGACATGGCACTCCAAAAGCTCCAACGGGGAGGCCGGGCCA